>CAUYUJ010019687.1:145820-148014 GCA_963575745.1 Prorocentrum cordatum
GGGGGGAGGATTGCGGAGGGGGGGCGGGGTAATTAGGGAGTGGTTGAGGGAAGGGGTTTTCGAAGAGGCGCTTGATCACCCTCGTCCTTGCGGACGGCCGCCGGTCGTCCTTGCGGACGGCCGCGGCGATTGGGAGGCGGGGGATGAGGAGGAGGAGGAGGAAGAGGAGGAGGGGGGAGGACAAGGTAGGTGCGCTCGCGTCATAAATGACAGCCGACCCCTCCCTCCCATCCTCACCATGGCGTAGATCCCCTCTCTGCTCGCACAGTCGGATGTCGAGCAGGGCAATGATCCCGAAAGGGTACGCGATGCATTGTAGCGCACGGCGTGGCATGGCGTTGAAGAGCACCACAAAGCGTAGTATGTCACAGCATGGCGTGGCGTGGCGTAGTGAACAATTGCATCACAAATCTTTGCAACGCAAAGCATGGCATCGCACAGCGGCCCCGAACATAACATTGCATAGCATGGCGTTGAAGATCAAAGCGTATCATGGCAGACCGCGACGTGGCACGCAAGCACTATCCCTCCTCCTCCTCTTTCTCCTCCTCCTCCTCCTCTTCCTCCTCCTCCTCCTCCTCCTCCTCCTCCTCCTCCTCCTCCTCCTCCTCCTTTTAATTATTCTTCCTCCTCAATTGCGAGGACGTCCGAGCGGGAACCGCCGCGTGGTTCATTATCTCCATATCCTGCCTGCGCTCTCCTTGCCACACACGCATTCATCGTCTCCCTGGGTGCCGCCACGAGGAACGAAGGGCGCATCGAACGAGTAAGGGCGCCTGGCCCTTACGACGCTTCCCTCAGGCTCAGATCGCGAGAAGGGAGGGGCGGACGAGGGTCTTTTGGTTCCCCTGAACAGCTGCCCCCTTCGTCGCCACAGACGGTCCGCATGCTTTGCCTTTCTCTGCCAGGAGGAGGAGGAGGAGGAGGAGGAGGAGGAGGACGAGGACGAGGAGGAGGCGGAGGAGGAGGAGGAGGACCACGAGCTCGCGCTGAAAAATCACCCCGTCCACCCCCCTGGCCCCCGCGCCCTGGATCGCCACCCCGTGCCCCCCCCCCTGGCCTTCCAGGCGACCCGGAATTGTCAGCCCCCCGCATGCCTGCCCTGCCCCTCGCTATTGCGGGGGCGAGGAGGCCCGCGACACAATTTTTCAATTGTCCGCCACAGAAGCGTTTTTTTTGTTTGTTTTTATCGTTCCCCTTCATTACCTCAGGGGAGGCCGACCGTACCCCCCAGAGCGGACGTTGGAGGGCAAAGGCGGCCTGCTTCTAGGAGGCCAGTCTCTGGAGCCCATGCCAGACATACTTCTCACGTGCTGGCCACCATCGTCTGTGGACATCAGGAGACGTTGCGCGTTACACACTCGGGGGGGATGCGTATGTGTGCGGTCGTTGCCCTCGGCGCAGTGCCAAACGTGGGCTAGCGACGGGCCCCGCTTCCATGGGCGATCGCGGAGCTTCGCCGCCGAATGAGGCGGCACCAGCCGCATATTGGGGGGGCAACCTCCTCCGACCCATGGACTTGGCGACCGCGAGCCAAATCCATGCATCGCTCATCCATTCGGCGGCGAGCGAGGGGGGAAGTGAGCAGGAGAAAGCCTTCTCAGAAGGCGGCGGGATTTATCAGAAGCCTTCGCGCCCTCTGAAGAGCAGTCGTCTGTCTCAGGGGAAGGCTTAAGCGACTTCTCACAGGGCCGGGGATCTCCCGAGCCTTCTGAGAAGGCCCGCCCCTTTCGGGCCCGACGAAAGGGGGGGATTGGGAAAGGGGGGTTACGAAATCCGCTGCATGCAGCAAGTTTCGGCCCCAACGAGGGGCCCCTTCCTCGAGACATGGGCGCCTCCGGCGACAGGAGGCGCCGGGGAAATCAGCTGCGCGAACTGATTCTGAAACCCCCCTTTTGCTATCCCGTCCTTTCGCTCGACCCGCCCCTTCTCACTTCCCCCCCTCGATCGCCGCCGATGACTGCCTGCGCACCCCCCGACAAAAGAGCAGGCCCCAGCTGACTCCCGCGGGCAGGGGGCTCCCGAGGCCCCCCGAGGAGGAGGAGGAGGAGGAGGAGGAGGAGGAGGAGGAGGAGGAGGAGGAGGAGGAGGAGGAGGAGGAGGAGGAGGAGGAGGAGGAGGAGGAGGAGGAGGAGGAGGAGGAGGAGGCGGGGGCGGAGGCGGCGGAGGAGGAGCGAGGAGGAGGAGGAGGAGG
>CAUYUJ010019687.1:148114-173744 GCA_963575745.1 Prorocentrum cordatum
GGAGGAGGAGGAGGAGGAGGGGGGTGATTCGGCCGCAGTCCCACGCAGGGTTTTTAACAGCTCTGGAGCCGAGGGAAGACCTCGAACACGCGAGCTTTGAGTGTATGTCATATCCGCTTCGCGCGCCGTGGGGATGCCCACGAGCCGAGAGGCTCGCAAGACCCACAAAAACACACACACACGCACACACACACACAAAAACACACACACACACACACACAAAAACACTGTGGGGAAAAAACGCAAACACACACACAGACAAAACACACACACACACTGTGGGAAAACACACACACACACACACGCACACACACACACACAAAAAAACACAACAACAACAACAACAACAACAACAACAACAACAACAACAACAACAAACACACACACATACACACACACACACACACGTGTGTGTGTTGTGTGTGTGTGTGTGTGTTTGTTTGTTTCCCACGTGTGTGTGTGTTTCTTGTGTGTTTTGTTTGACACGAAGACGCGCCGGGTCAGGTAGCGATCGTGATTGACCATTGGCCGCAGGATGTGCGGCAAACAGAATCCCGCACGTTGTCACAGGAGCTCGCTGACGATTGCGGTGCCAGAGCACGTTCGCCGATCCCGAAGCAGCGCAGAGACATTTCGCAGCAGCCCGAATTCCGAAATATTGCATGGTTGACTTCAGCGTCAGGGCACCTGAGCGCATCAAAAGCAAGCGCACGCAGCGCACATCCTTTAGTTGCTCTGCCCCAGCACCAGCGCTGCTGGACAATCCCTTTGTGCTGGGTCCCTTGCAGGAGTATCTAGGCACACACGGCATCTCCATCGATGGCGAAGTGGTTGGCGGCATCACAGGCACGGGAGCCACCGCCCAGAGAGGCAGATCGTCCACGAGCCGGCAAGACGGGGGACACGTCAAGTTCCGAGCAGACGCTCACGCTCCAGCTCGGGGCACGGATGCGAGAGAGAGAGGGGAGTTTGCCACGCCCATTTCAGGTCACCAGTGGGCCATTCGGAAGGTCCGAGCACGAGAAGGGCGACCAGCGATCCCGACGAGCACGTGGAGGTGCAGGGCAGCGGACCCCCTCGGCCACTTCCGCTGCACTGCTCGCCGGCCAGCACCAACTTTGAAGGCAAGCCAGAGGACGATCCATTGCGTCCAGGTGTGCACGCACGTGGCGCCGACTTGCATCCTGTCGCTGCGCAGAGGGCGCCAGGGGTGACCACGATGCCAGGCAGAGCGCCCGTTGACACTTTGTATCCAGAACTTTTGGCTCAAGCCGTTTTGCTTCAACGGTCCTGTCTCCAGGGGGGGGCGGCCTGTGCGCTCGCTGGCGTGCGCGGGGCTGCAGCTTCTTCAATGAAGATGCTTCGATACGATCCTTGGACCGTGGATGGCAGTAGTGACAGCCAGAGCCCATCTAGCGATGATGGTGGCTCCGAAGAAGACGAGGGCTGCGATCAGCACGGCAGCTTGGGTGCGTTGTTGATCAAGTATCGCCCAGACGTGGATGGTTTGCGAGCTGTAGCAGTTACCGGCGTCATAATATATCACATGAACGAGCAGTGGTTGCCTGGCGGCTATACAGGGGTCGACGTGTTCTTCGTGATCTCAGGGTACGTCGTCACAGGCTCTCTGCTCAGCCATCAGAGCAGCAGTGTATCAGATTTTCTCTGCGGCTTTTATGCGCGACGGATCAAAAGATTGGCCCCTGCATTGTTGCTGGTGGTCGGAGTCACTGGGCTCATTTTGGCGCTTACCGAACCGCCCAGTCTTCCTCATGTGGACGATTATTTTGTGGCTGCTGCGTGTGCTGTGTGCGGCGTCGCTAATCTGTTCTTCGGATTCCTTTCGCAGCAAGGCGACGGCGGTTATTGGGACCAGATGACGGGCAAAGATAGGACAGCTGCCAACCCGTACGTGCACACGTGGTCTCTAGGGGTTGAGGAGCAATTTTACCTGGTCTTTCCTCTGCTCCTGATGCTCACGCATGGTCGGCCTGGCGCTGCGTCAGGGCTGGACCCTCGCCTGGTGTCGCCGGCGCCCGCCACCGCACTTGCAGCGTGCGCTGCGCTGTCGCTGTGCGTCTGCTGGTGGATGACCGAGCGCGTGCCCGACCTTGCATTCTACGCCCTGCCCGCGCGGTTCTGGGAGCTCGCCGCTGGCGCCATCATCGCCGAGCTGGAGGCGTCCAGGCGGTCCTGCTGGCCTGTGGCCTGGAGATGCAAGGCGGCTCTAGCGGCCCAGCTGATGGCGCTGCTGCTGCTGGGCTCAAGCTTCTGGTTCGTCACGCCGGAGGCCATGGGCTTCCCCTTCCCTGGCGCCGTTCTCCCCGTCGCCGCGGCCATCTGTTTCATTGTCGCGGGGGAGAGCGACGAGAGCTTCCTGAATCACAAGGTATTGGGCGGCACGGTGGCGGTGTACATCGGGAAGTTATCCTACCCGCTCTATCTGTGGCACTGGCCAGTTCTGACCTTTGCCAGCGAGTTCTCATTGGCCGATCCGGCAAGTCCGGCAGGGTGTCTCGTTCTGGCATCGATCACGTTTGCACTGTCCGCCCTGACCTATCATGCTGTCGAGGCGGGCTTTCGCGCCTGGCGCCCCAGCAGGCACTATCCGAGCTTTCTCTTTGGGTGGAGGGCAAAGGGTGAAATCTGAAATGCCGTTTCGACTACGACTTTCGAGGTTTGAATCTGCAAAAGGTGAATCACAAGACGGATTGATTTCGAGGTGCGAAAGTCCATACGGTAGGTTCGCGTGGTGTCGACCCGCGGCGACCCCGCCGCCAGCATTCAAAGTTGAACGCCTCCAGCGACCCAGAATCGGTCGTTGTGGAACGATCTGACGTTTCGGCAACGTCCGATCCTTCAGGATGGAACGCTCCCCGCGGTGTCGGAGACCATCGCCAGAGTCGGCGCGACACGGACCTGCCGTATGGACTTCACCCTGATCTTTTTCCTTGGGTGGAGGGCAAAGGGTGAAATCTGAAATGCCGTTTCGACTACGACTTTCGAGGTTTGAATCTGCAAAAGGTGAATCACAAGACGGATTGATTTCGAGGTGCGAAAGTCCATACGGTAGGTTCGCGTGGTGTCGACCCGCGGCGACCCCGCCGCCAGCGTTCAAAGTTGAACGCCTCCAGCGACCCAGAATCGGTCGTTGTGGAACGATCTGACGTTTCGGCAACGTCCGATCCTTCAGGATGGAGCGCTCCCCGCGGTGTCGGAGACCATCGCCAGAGTCGGCGCGACACGGACCTGCCGTATGGACTTCACCCTGATCTTTTTCCTTGGGTGGAGGGCAAAGGGTGAAATCTGAAATGCCGTTTCGACTACGACTTTCGAGGTTTGAATCTGCAAAAGGTGAATCACAAGACGGATTGATTTCGAGGTGCGAAAGTCCATACGGTAGGTTCGCGTGGTGTCGCCCCGCAGCGTTCAAAGTTGAACGCCTCCAGCGACCCAGAATCGGTCGTTGTGGAACGATCTGACGTTTCGGCAACGGCCGATCCTTCAGGCTGGAGCGCTCCCCGCGGTGTCGGAGACCATCGCCAGAGTCGGCGCGACACGGACCTGCCGTATGGATTTCACCCTCTCCTCCTCCGCTTCCCTCTCCTCCTCCTCCTCCTCCTCCTCCTCCTCCTCCTCCTCCTCCTCCTCCTCCTCCTCCTCCTCCTCCTCCTCCTCCTCCTCCCCCTCCTCCTCCCCCTCCTCCTCCCCCTCCTCCTCCCCCTCCTCCCCCTCCCCCTCCCCCTCCGCCCTAAGAGAACGCTCCGACCCATCGCGTCTTCGCCGCGCTGCTCCCCGCCTCGCTGGCCCTCGCGGCCGGCCTCCTGCTCCTCCGCCGGCCCCCGCTGCGGGCCCCGCTCTTCGAGGCCGCGCTGGCCTGGGGCGCCCCCGCGGCGCCCGGCGGCCCCGCGGCGCGCGGCCTCCCCGCGGCCCCGGGCGCTCCGCTGCCCCGCACGGGCTGCGCGTGCACCAGCAGGGGGAACAACACATTGGCAGCGCGCGGGCGCTGTGCATGTTTCCCTTCGGCGAGGGCCCTCGAGGAGCATCCTTTTGATCCTCTCGCGAGAAAAAATGCCGCGCACGAGGCCGAACAAAAAAGCACCGGAAGTGGACGTCCGAGCGATGGCCAGAAAAGTGGCACGAACATGAAAACTCGGAGGTCCGCGCGGGGTTCTCGGATCGGCGCTGGGGCCCCCCCTCCCTGGCGCGCGGAGCGCGCCGCCAGGGGGCCCCAGCGCCGATACGAGGAATCCGCGCGGACCTCCGAGTTTTTATGTTCGTGCCACTTTTCTGGCCATCGCTCGGACGTCCATTTCCTATGCTTTTTTCGGTCTCGTGCGTGGCCTTTTCTCGCGAAAGGATCCAGGATGCTCCTCGATGGTCCTCGCCGAAGGGAAACATGCACACGCCCGCGCGATGCCAATGTTTTGTTCCCCTAACCAGGGTACCAGAGTTCTTCCACGCCCCGCCAGCGGCGGTCAGTGGCGACAGGCCGGGCCTGCCTGCCTGCCTCGACTTGAGCTGGTCCGTGGCTCCCGAGGAGTGTTGGGCACAGTTCGTGTCCTGCGGCGGCTGGCTCTGCCAAGGCGAGGCAGACTGCCATGCGCCGCACGCAGACCCCCAGAGGAGGTGTTCCCGAGTGAAGAGGAAGAACAAGAGGAAGAACTTGTCAAGTCCTCGAGCTGAGATTCTGGCCATGTCGCCATGCCTCAGTCCCAGTGCCGACCATCAGAGGAAGCCGATCCTCCTTCTCCTAGGCGATTCGCATTCGAATAGGCTCTTTCCAGGATTGTCGCTTGCCCTGCGAGGCGAATTCGAGATCCACACTTGGGCTGGCGTGGGGGCCAGAATTATGTTCAGGAGAGGAAACTCGTGGAGTGGCGTCCGGGCGAGGCTGCAGCAAATTGCTGCCAGTACCTTGCGGCCAGGAGACGTCGTGGCCTTCAGTTTCTACGTCAACAACCCGAAGCAGCGCGCCGACCAGGACTTCGTCAGCGATTACGTGTCCTTTCTGCATGAATGGAGCGCCATCGTCAAGTCCAAAGGCGCAACGCTCGTCGTTTTTGGGGACCCGTACTCGTTCCTGCCGACCGAGGACCCTATCCGCTGCCGCGTGCTGCCAATGCTCCAGCCGTCGTTCTGTTTCCCTGCCAGGGAGGATGCGATGCGGAGCCCAGTCCTTGTGGCCATGAGTGCGGAGAGAGGCTGGCTGTACTTCGGCTTGGATGGCCTTTTCTGCAACACGGAGTCTTGCGGCCCGTTCATTCCTGGGACGAACTACTTGGCTTATGAAGACACACATCATCTCGCCGAGGCTGGCAGCGCGTACCTGGCGCCCTTTATATGTTCGTTCTTCCGCGACCACGGGCTCTTTGGCGATGCTCGTTGACAGCCGCTTCTGCTTCCCAGCAGGAACAGGAAGACCATACGCATCAATATACCAGAACCCTGAATCTTTCTTCCGCGACCACGAGCTCTTCGGCAGTGCTCGTTGACAGCCGCTTCTGTTTTCCAGCAGGTACAGGAGCACAATTCCCAATACCATACCAGCATCCTGAATTGAATACACCTGTCATTGTCCTCTCTCCTCGCCTTCCCTGCTCTCCCGCTCCTTCCCCCCTCTGTGCCACTCCTTCAGGATCCCCCCCTCTCCTCCCCGCCGCCTGCTTTCTTCGTCCCGCCTTTGCTGCTGCTGTCCACACGTGGCAGTGTGCTTCCGCTGCGTCCGAGTCGCCGAAGCGTGCAAGATGAGCGCGGGAATCTGCGTTCCAACACAACTTCCCGTTCGGCCGAGCTGCCGAGTGCATCGCGCGCTCGCGCCAAGAGGGCTGGTGGGATTCTGCATGCTCGGCGTGGCGCGTCCGGGGCCCGCGATCTTGTCTCACAGTCGCAGACTGCCCGCTAACATCGCAGCCCGATCATCGCACCGACTCGAGAAACCGAGGGCCACGTAGAAGCTCTATTTCACTAGGGAGAAACCCCAATCAGTGGATGGTTTCGCTGAGGAGATCGACCGGGAACCTGGGAGCCCGGGAACCCAGAACCCACCGAAATCGGCCCGGAACCGAGAACCCGGCAACCCAGCTTGCTACCAACATCGGCGGGATTGTTTCGCCAAATCTGTCAACTTCCGCTAGGACTCCTTCAGTGCCAGCACTGCTTGGGGAATAAAGAAAAGAAGGTGCCAGGCAGAGCGCCAATCGGCGGTCTCGCCCACCAAATCCAAGGCAAGTGATGCTGGGCTTGTTTTCCACCACCACCACCAGAAGTTGGAAGGGGAGGGGGTCCTCCTCCTCCTCCTCCTCCTCCTCCTCCTCCTCCTCCTCCTCCTCCTCCTCCTCCTCCTCCTCCTCCTCCTCCTCCGTATCCCCCCATGCAACTGTGGTGGTGGTGGTGGTGGACAGCAGGCCCGGCAGGGGAGGCCAGGAGGAGCGAGCGAGCAGCAGTGCCGGGCAGGCTGCCCGGCAGACGGAGGGCCCTGCTCGCCCTGCTCTCTCCCTTACGGTCTCGGCCCTGCTCGCCCTCGCTCGCCCTGCTCGCCCTCGTCTCTCGCCCTCTGCCCGGCAGACGGAGGGCCCGTCTCGCCCTCGTCCATCCTGGGCTCAGGATGGGTCTGACCAGAATCGGTGTATGTGCATAGTTCTCTTTCCTCTATACGGGCCCCGCCCGTGCCGCCGCGTCGGCACCTCCATCGACTACAGGCAAGAGTGACCTTTCGCCGGAGTGACCTTTGGTGCGGGCCCAATGGGGCCCCCCATCGCCGAACGCGATGCGGCAGTGGCGTCCTGCGCGCCTGTGCTTTTAGCACACCCCCGCGGCCCCCAGAAAGCCGCGCGCCAAAGGTCACTCTTACCCAGGGTCACTCTTGAGTGCAGCCGACTCGAGTGGGGGCCGCGGCAGGGGAGGAGGAGGAGGAGAAGGACGAGGAGGAGGAGGAGGAGGAGGAGGAGGAGGAGGAGGAGGGGGAGGAGGAGGAGGAGGAGCAGGAGGAGGGGGGGGGGGGATGTGGAGAGAGTGCAGCCGACTCGAGTGGGGGCCGCGGCAGGCCCAGCGTCCTCGCCAGTGTCACGTCGGGCCTGTGCCCCGACAGGGGAGGGGGAATTTCGACGAAACCTCGCCGGGTCGGCTTTCCGACGGCCCACGACGGCCCACGAGGGCCCCGTGACGGCCCAAGGCGGCCCAAGGGGCATCTGGCGTGGTCTTTGAGGCCGTCTTGGCTATCTGAGGCCCTCCGGGAGCCATCAGAAATGCCCCCAGAAATAGTCAAAAGTAGTCCAAACATAGTCAGGGACTATTTGTTTAGTATGTTTTGACCTTTTGGGGGGTATTGGGAGGGTATGTTTAATCTTTCGTCGAACATCCTCCTGCAGAGGGGGACACGCCCGACATAACGCCAGTGCGCAGGGCCCCCCGTGGTGTGTCTGTCCATCTCGGCCAGAGGACGTGTGGTGCCAGGCTTAAGTCGGGCCTGTCCCTCGACGGGGGGAAGATTCAAAGATAGTCCCAAAAATAGTCTGGGGACGCTGTTTGGACTATTCGTGGCCATTTGGGAGCATTTGTTGCGTATGGTTTTCGTCCAAAAAGTCCCCTGTAGGGGGACATGCCCGACCTGATGCCAGGCCCTGCCTGCGCCTGGGAGTAGCTGTCTCCTCAGACGTCGAGGCAGGATCTGTCCCTCAGTCAGCCTCTCCCTCCTGCCCAGACCCCCGACGTCGTGATGTTGTTCACGTCGTCGGCCCCCAGAGGTCTGGACCCCCTCCCGGGGACCGGCTTCTCCTCCTGGGCCGTTCTTGTGGACAGTCCCGAGGGCCGACGAGGGCCCCTGGAGGCCGAAAGTCGTCAAAGAGAACCTCCTGTCGTGATTCTCTCAGCAGCGCGAGGAGGTCTGGGTGCGGCCCCAGCATGGCGTTCAGCCTCGCGCAAAGGGGGGTGGGGGTGAGGGAGGGCTTCTCAGGAGCACCCCTGCTTCTTGGAAGGCGCGGGCCTTCTCTCTCTCTCTCTCTCTCTCTCTCTATATATATGTATATATGTATATATATATGTATATATATATATATATATATATATTATATATATAATGTGAGGCCGGCGCCTTCTGAGAAGCGCGCCTGCTTCTAAGAAGCTCTCCCCCCTCCCTCCACCCCCCTTGCGCGCGCCGCCAGCATGTAGCGGCTGCAACCCCACAGTCTCGTGGGACATCTTCCGCAGCCGATCGGCTCTTCCGTCCCTAGGAGTGTCAGCCACGCGCAGAGGGAGGAGGAGGAGGAGGAGGAGGCGGAGGAGGAGGAGCCAACGAGGAGGAGGAGGACGAGGAGGAGGAGGAGGGAGGAGGAGGAGGAGGAGGGGGAGGAGGGGAAAGAGGAGGAGGAGGAGGAAGAGGAGGAGGAGGAGGAGGAGGAGGCGTGGCCGGCGAAGCGCAGGGCTTCAGGCGCGCGGAGAGACGGAAGAGGAGCCGCGGGGAGGGGGCGCGGCGCCGATGGGCGGGCGGCCGCAGCCCCCCGCGAGGACCTCCGCTCGCCGGCCTCCACCGGGTTGGGGGCGGGGTGGGGGGGCTTCTCCGAAGGGCTTGGGCGACCCGTCCTCCTCCGCCTCCGCCTCCTCCTCCTCCTCCTCCTCCTCCTCCTCCTCCTCCTCCTCATCCCTCCTCCTCCTCCTCCTCCTCTCCTCCTCCCTCCATCCTCCTCCCCTCCTCCTCCTCCTCCTCCTCCTCCCTCCTCCTCTCTCCATCTCTCCTCCTCCTCCTCTCCTCCTCCTCCTCCTCCTCCTCCTCCTCCTCCGCCTCCTGCGCCACCTCTCCTCCTCCTGCTCCTCCTCTCTCCTCTCCTCCTCCCCTCCTCCTCCTCCTCCTCCTCCTCCTCCTCCTCCTCCTCCTCCTCCTACCCCTCCTCGGATCGCCTACGGCCCCGGGGGAAACCGTGCAGGGGGGGGGAGTCGGGCGCATGTCAGGGGCAACGGCATGGGGCGCTCAGAGAGTTTGAGGTCCGAGGTTCTAGGCCTCCTCGATGGGGTCGGAGGATCGCGCCGCATCGCCGATGCATCGGCGATGCGGCTCGATGTGGAGCCCGATTTGCTTCACGTCGATGTCGCAGGTGCATCGCCGACGGCGCCGATGCATCGTCGATGCATCATCGATGTATCGCCGATGCATCGGCGATGCGGCGCGATCCTCCAATCCCAGAGCGTCAGGGTCGGGGAAACGTAAGGCTCGAGTACGCCGGAACTCGGACGCCTTTTGACGAGCGAGTCCCAGATTTTGATGGTCCGGTTTTCGTGGGATTTCTGCAGCGGGAGTTCGCGTCAAAGTTCGGACTGGGTCTCGTCAGTTTCACGGTGGCCCTGCCAGGCCAACCCGAATCCCCCGAGCCCGAGTCTCACGTCTCCCCGACAGGGGCAATGGCAGTGGGGGCTCAGAAGGTTCGAGGTCCGAGGGCTTCCGACGCTTCCACAGGTCCTCGACGGATGTCCGGCCCCGGGATGCCCTCCAGAGGCTGCGCCGCTCTTCTATAAGAGCGGCTCTGGGACGCCCGGATCGCCCCGCGGGCGGCTGCCGGAGGCCCGCGGGCTTCACCCGAAAGCCGTCCGGGGATGGGCTCCTCCCAGACCCCCAGCGTCGTGATTGTCGCGCAGCGTCGACCCCAGAGGTCTAGGGGGCCACATGTGAACCCTACCCCAACCCCCCACGATTTCTGACGACGTGAACCCCACCCCCCCTCTCAGAAATCGTGGGGGGTAGGGGTACGTAGGGTTCACATGTGGCCCCCTAAGGTCTGGACCCCTCCCCCGAGGACTGGCCCTTCCTTCCTCCTGGGTCGGTCTTTCTAAACGGCCTCCGGGGGGGCCGGGCAGAGCCCCGGGCACCTGTAGTGCAGAACTTCCCGTCGTGAGTTGCTCCCATCGCGAGGGTAAAACAGGGCTCAACAGGGCTAGGATCGGGATAAATCGCTCCAGAGCGTTCCAGAGCGCTCTCAGAGCGTTCTGGAACGCTCTGGAGCGGCCGCGGCGCCCAATACGTCCTCCAAATCCGCCGATTCTCAGAGATTTCGAATTATCCCGATCCGATTTTGTCCCGATCTTCGCGTCGTTTTAGAGGGGTTTGGGGCTGGTCTCTCAGGAAGGTCGGAGGTTGATAGGCCTCCTACCCTGACACTTCGATTAGCGAGTTGGCCGCTTTCGGTTCGCGAGAGGGCGTCGCCGCCGTCATGTCTGCGGGTCCAGGTCCGTCGGTTTCGGTCCCAGGCCGTTCTCACAAAAGGGTGGTTTACCAAAGGGAGGTTTGTCCACCGTCGAGAAGACGGGGGTTCCCCGAACGCGGCGCGAGACTAACTGCCATGGACCTCTTCGGCCTGTGCGCGGAGCCCTGTGGCCCAAAATGGCACAAAACCTGCCAGTCGTGAAGTTCACTTCTAGGCCTCCTGGATGGGCTCGGAGTAGATGGGGTCGGAGGGTCGCGCCGCATCGCCGATGCATCGGCGATGCGGCTCGATGTGGAGCCCGATGTTCTCCACGCTGGCGTCGCCGATGCATCGCCGACGTCGCCGATGAATCGACGATGCGGCGCGATCCTCCGACCCCTATCAGGAGGGGAAAACACACACAGACACTTCATCGTCGACTCCCAGGTAAATATGGGAAGATATGGGCAGTGGGGGGGAGACGAAAACCCAGACAAAATATAGGAAAACATTGGGGATCCTGGGATTTGTGTGTGTGTCATTTATGTGTCCCTGGGTCCCTTCAATCACACCGTGAGGTGATCGTTTTCTTATTCATTGTTTTGCCGATCGGGGCGGCCCCCAAACCCCCCCTCTCCCCCTCCATGTAGTAGATCTTGGCTGTTATTTGGCGCCCGTTTCGACCCGGTGGAGCCACCCCCAGAGGCAGCACTCTTGCAAACAGTCGCACCGAGCAGAGGTCTGGAGCCAGACCCCCCCCTCCCGCCCCCCGATTAAGAAACGCCGATTTTTTTTTAAAAAAAACACACACACACACACACACACACACACACACACACACACACACAAAAAAAAAACGATTTAAAACGCTCAAAGTCGATTTTAAAAACACGCCGATTAAAAAAAAACGCCGATTCAAAAAAACGCCCCCCCACGCCGCCCAATGTCGAAACGCCGATACAACAATATATATATATATATATATATATATATATATATACTAAATAAATAAATAGATAAATAAATAAATAAACAAATAACACAAAAACCGCTCACGAGGGGGGTCTGGGAGCCTTCATTTACCGAAGGGAAATCGGTGGTGCTTGCTTCCTGGAGCCCTCTTAAGACGCTTCTTCGAGGCCTGTTTGGGCGTCTTGGGAGCGTCTGCGGCCGTCTGGAGGCTATCTTGGGCGTCTTGGACCGATCGTTCGGCGTCGGAGCCCTCTTGGACCGTCTTGGGGACTCTTGGGGCCCTCTAGGAGCGCTAGGGGGCGCCTGAAAGCCGCGCCCAGAAGGAAAGCCCATCTCTGGGTAGTACCAGCTGGGGTACTTTTCGTCCGGTGACCCCAGGGGCCGCCCCGCGCGCGCGAGCAAGAAATAGTGTTTACCAGCAACTGGAGATCTTAGCACGCCTCTGGCCCGCTGGGCCGTCGAATTTGGACTCACCGTAGATGGTAACGTGGAAGTCTTGACGGCCTTCCATCGCCAGCACCGCAGCTGCCGCCGCTGTTCGATGGATGATTCTCCCGTGCCACCCGTGGCGACCCCCGCTGTGCCCACCGCACGCGGTGGCCCAGCGGCAGGCGCCGCGTCGCACGCTTCCCGGTCCTAAGCGTAAGTCGGGCTTGTCCCTCCACAGGAGGAATATTCAAAACTAGTAAAAATATTGTCAGGGGACGATTTGTTGACTATGTTTGAATGTTTGTTTGCGCATTTTTCGATTCTGTTTTATTTGTCGTCCAAAATCGGCCTGTAGGGGGACATGCCCGATCTAATCCTAAGCCAACGAGAAGTGCCTGGAAGAAGCGTATCCGCTCTGGCAGTTTGACCACGTACTAGAGATCATGCGGTATGTGTGTTATGTCATCGCGAGGGGGTTCCGACAACGCATGAGGGCAATCTCGGAGGCGTCGCGGGCCTAATAGCTGTATCATCTAATCCACATGTTCGCCCCGTCAGGTATGGGACGACGTTCGCGCGGCGTTGTCCCGACGCGAGTCCAACGTAAATTCGGTGTGAATCCGAAGTAAAGCCGACGTGTATCCGACGTACATTGGGTCTCAAGTTGCCGCGCGAGGCCTCCAGGGTTTTCCTCATAAGACACTCGCACTCTGAAGCGAGGCCCCACTTCGTCAAAGTGGTAATCCGGGTCTCCATGTTGCGACGCCGTGGGGTAAAGTTTCGTCCACCACCAGTTTCATTCGAGGACGGGAAGATTCCATCATTCTGCGTTCAGGGAGCAGCACGCCACCTGTAGGATTTTACGCATGTCAATCTTGGATCTCGTTTGCCATCATCATTGTCGGCTCGTTGTCGATGTGGGGCTTTATTCTATATATCCCTCCATTTCGTTTGTCAACGTTCCACGGGAGTCGCCAGCCCTCTATTAGCAGCGCCGCTTCTTTTCAGTTAGTAGTTCAGCTTGCATGTGTGTGATGATTATATCCAATGTGAGCAAGGGGCCCTGGAGGCGTTCTATGCCGAATTGTCCAACCATGGGCGCCCATGATGACGCTTGCACTTGCTTTTTGTTACGAGCTCGTGATGCTCATCTTTCGCTGGGAAATGAGATAGTTGGTCGCCGTTGCTCGCAGATCTAGCCATTGATTTGCTCGCTGCTTCGTGACGTGCCATCAGCGCGCACATCAATGTATAACAGTGGCAGTGGCGCTGGCCAAGGATCAAGGTAGTCGTAACCGCTGGTTTTTGCGACGTTGAACGAAGTCGGGGGAAAGGAGAAGCGACACCACCACCACCACCAGGAGGGCCATCTCCAGCGAAGAGCTCTACGATGCCTCCCCGAGCAGGGGATCAGGGATGTCTGGCGCGAGAGGGGGGGATCACACCACCAGCGGGACCACCGTGGCTCCTCCCGCTGGTGGTGCCTGGTGGTGGTGGTGCCGCTCTGCCCTGCTCCCGCAGAGCAGTCCCGCGGCGCCCGAGCGCACTGCCCGGCGACTGCCCTGCTCCCGCAAAGCAATCTCGCCACTCCAGCGGCGTCGGCCCGGCGACGGCCTGCAGCGGGCGGGAGCAGTGGCAGCTCGAGGGAGGGAAGGACGGGCTCTTCCTCCTCCTCCTCTTCCTCCTCCTCCTCCTCCTCCTATTCCTCCTCCTCCTCCTCCTCCTCCTCCTCAGCCCATCTGGCCGCATCGAGCGGGTCGATGCGGTCGCATCGGGCGAATCGCTCGATCCGTCGTGCGACCGCTAGTAATCAGGCCGCCCAGGAGATCGGGCTCACGCGAGCCGCGGCGCCCCTGGGGGGGTGAGACACTCCGCGCCTCAGCTTCCCCCCCTGGGCCCGATCGGCGGCCCCGCGCAGGTCCTGGCGTCGCCGCCACAGCGCCGCAGCCGGCGCCATCGCGGTCGGCGCGACGTCGCAGGAGCCCGCCTGGCATAGGCGGGAGAGACAACGAAGATCCTCAGCCAGAGTCCTTGTGCACGTGCTCGACGCAGCGCACAGGCTCCAGCAGCACCACAGTGCGCAGCCGCACCAGCGCCACCAGCAGTACCACCAGGACGTCATGGGGCGCAACAGCTACCGCGGGGCCGAGGGCTACGGCAAAGGCAGGGGATCCAGCTCGAGCGGCAAAGGGAGCAGCACCTCTTCCTCCTGGCCCTGGACATCCTGCAAGAGTTGCGGCAAGTGGCACTACAACGATGAGTGGCGCACGCGGAACTGGAGTTGCGCATGCGGCTGCAAGGTCAAGCAGCCCAGGCACAGCACCAACGACAACACTGGCAAGGGCAAGTGTCGCGACCCACAGCAGCAGCAGATGGCCGACGCGCTGCGAGGCATAGCAGAGTCCTTCGCGGGCATGGGCATCACCAGCGGCCCCGCCATGCAGCTGAAGGCGGTCGCCGACGGTTTGGCGCCGCAGGCGGAGGAGCCCGCCCAATCACGGGCACGCCAGCTCCGCAAAGCAGCAGCGAGGCTCGAGCGCACGAATGACAAGTACGAGGCGGCCTACGAGAAGGTCAACGCCACCAGGGCGCTCTTCGCCGAGCAGTAAGCGCACCTCATGGAGTGTCCCAACGCAGTCATCGAGGCAGAGAAAGAAGTTGAGAACATCACAGGGGAGCAGCCAGACTCCAAGGTCAAAAAGATGGTGCACCGCGAAAGATCAAAATCACGCAGACCATCCTCGACCTCAACCTGGATGATCCTGACAGCTTGGGCATCACCGACGACCTAGAGCTAGAGGGCGACAACCCCGACGACTGCGACAACGCGGCAAAAGCGGAGGTGGCAGATGCCAAACGCCAGCTGCTCCAGCCCTACAGAGACAACGCCGCCACCTACATGCAGGGACTGCGGCAGCACCTGCAGCAGGCACGAGAGACGGCCAAGAAGAACCGCGAGGACATCAAGCACGCTGCCAAGAAACGGTAGGCCGAGAGCGGAGCTCAAGCAGTTCCAGCAGCACCGGCCCCACCTTCGAACGCATCACAAGCAGCCAGTTCAGCAACACCACGAGCACGTCAACCAACGACTCCACCAGCAGCTGCAGTTGCCAAGACGAGGGATGAGCTTATCGAGGAAGTGCGCTCCGAGGCCAAGAAGGCAGAGGACGCGCAGACGGTAGGCAAGGTTGGCTGCCGAGAAGCCCCCCGAATAGGGATTACGCAGCTCCCATCGCCATGCCGACCACCGAGGCGATGTGGAGCGCGCAATCTTCGTCGGCAACTGCACGGAGTGGGGGCCCAGGGTGAAGGACTTCTTGGCGACAGCGCGCCAGGGGAAGCGTATCGACGCCTTCGCCATCCGGGAGACCCGCTCGCGAATCCATGAGCTTATGAACGTAAAGCGAGACGCGCAGAACACGGGATACAAGTCCGTGTTCTCCCCCGCCCGCCAGTCCGCCAAGAGTCAGCGCGGCTCCCATGGCGGCACCTGCGCGAATCGCCAGAGCGAGTGCTTCCGCGACCAGGCAGCACAACACGGCATCTTCTACTACAGCAGGCCTGCTGAATTTGCCAGCAGATAGTCCCCATCACGACTGCCTCGACTGGGCCCCCACGTGTTGGCACATGAGGATAAAGCTTCATGATCGCCAGCGCGCACCTGGCCCCCCCGGGCAGCATCCGGGGGATCAACGCCAGGAAGCTCTCCACATCGGCAGCCTTCTTGTCCAGCTGCCAGCACCTTGGATCGCTATGGGGGGCTGGAACACTACCCCAGAACGATTACGGGCATCAGGCTGGCCGCAGGCCACGGGGGCCAACATCGCGACGATACCAGACGGCTACACCTGATTCACCCACAGCAGCAAGAAGGGCACCACGGCGGCCACGCACATCGACTACGCGCTGGCGAGCCACGACCTCCGCAAATACTTCATTGGAAGACGCACGTCGGGCAGATACTGCGGCTACGAGGATCAGCACAACCAGCCACAATCCGGCAATTATTTCCCCCGACCCACTCCACGCACCCACCAGCGCCACCGAAGCCACCTAAACCTTATAGCAAACGCCAGCGCCAGAAAAAGCAGCAACATAACGAGCAGGACGCCAGCAGCGAGCTGGCCCGCCATGTGCCCGACCAGGACAACCGCTACTACGACTCCTTCACAGAGGGGATGAACAACAAATGGTCCATGCTCGGCACAACGGCGAGCGGCCCAAGGCCCATCGCCACGACCAGCATGGACAAAGAACACGACCCCGTGGGCGACATCAACTCTGACTCATTCGAGTAGGTCGCAAGACCGGGACGAACCACCGACGGACCCCTTCGACGCGTCGGTCGAGGGGCCGCAGCTCGAGGTGACCTCTCGGCGCACATCGGAGGCCCCAAGAAGCTCGCACCACGAGGCAGAACCAGACACTAGGACTATGGGCAACGTGTGGCGGGTCTGCCAGTAGCTTCCGCTACCGCGGCGTGAATGCCAGCAACCACCCGACTACATCGAGAATGGAGCAGCATGCCCTGCCGACCTTGGGGCAGCCTTGGACTTGGGTCAGAAGTGCGGCCAGTTCGTCACTACCACGGAGAGGTTCTACTGCGCGGCCTACGCCATCAAGCCACAGGACCGACATCGTTAGAAGGGGGGAGGCACAGCTAGAACCATGGCAGCGAAAAAGGCGACGGCACGCACAAGGAGGACCCACTATTACAACAAGCAGCCCGACTGGTGGGCCAAACTAGCTTCTATTCTCAGGACATACACCGCCCTCCAACGACGGGGACATGGAGACCGTCAGCGACGCCAGCTAGAAGCCGAAGCCCGCCAACTAGTATACGAAACCATCCCCACATCTGGAGTGCGACTCAACCCCGCGGCAGCGAAGCACCGCGACCTCTGGGCAGATCGTCTTCAGTGCCTCCCTGAGCTGCACATCGGCATACTCCTGGGCATGCTCGACCAAGCCGAACGTGAAGTTCAGATGACATTGCGCCACGACATGCGAGTCCGCTCTGACAACTGCATGCTATGCCTTGCCGACACCACTAAAGCTACAACGGGGGGAGCCCCACAGACTGACCAAGCCACAACCACGCCACGAAGACGAGTACATCCACGCCAAGGGCAAATCACGTTGCCCGCAGTCTAGCATGGACGCCAAGACCGACGAGTTCGGAGTACGATGGTTACACCCAATGCTCACTTATCACGATCACGCCAGCATTATTAACGACGTACGTGAGCATGCGGCCGCAGCACCAACCACCAATTGGACCTTGGACGATCTCAACTACTCGCTTCGGTGCCCGCCAGGCTCAGGAGAGGGCACCGACAAGTTCGCCAGCTCTGGCGTGAAACGACCCCCGCGAGCAGGGCGACAACAACTGGTCAACCTGTTCAACAGCATCTAGCAAGAACTTGCTTGGCCTTGCCAGCTACAGCGCATTATTATGACGTTGCAGCCTAGGGCTGAGGGCGACAGAGCATTGGGATTACTGCCGCAACGATGCAGATGAATTTGGGAAAAGCTAACACGACCTACGGTAGACAAGTGGGCACGCATAGCGGGTCGCCACTGGGGCGCGGCCATGGCAGGCAGCAGTTGCTTACGCGCGGCCGCGGCACGCACCCTGGGCGACGAGATTTGCGACGCGCCCCAGCTGGCCCACGCAGCCGCATTGGCAGACATGCGGAGATTCTACGGCACCCCCGACCTGCTTCAGGCCGTATATGCCGCAGGGCACATGTGATTCCCATGGCGCGTGCTAGCGCTGGAGCTGCAACTCCGCACTTTTGTTCGATTTCTGCGACAAGCATCCACCTACGGACACCCGATCCAGCCTGCGCGATCGCTGGTCGCGGGATCGAGAAATGCGAACAACTTAGCACGAGCCGTCATGTACCAGATGCTCCACCGCATGCACTACATGGCGCCCGCAGCCGCGCCCAGCACCTATTTCGAAGACGTGGGGCCCCGCACTACGGGCAGCCAACGGCGCACAACCTCTACCACCATCAGCACAACCGCGGCTTACTCACAGTGCCTTGCCGAGCAAGGGCTAGAGATGGCCGACAAGACCGCAGTGATCAGCGCAAACATGGACATGACAAATGAGACCTGAAGTCAAATACGACAGCACGAAATAAATATCAAACCAGCAGGGGCGGGACGCGACCCCTGGCAAGACCGAGCAGGCAGAACACCAACTACCCGACCTACACACAGCAAGCGACGCCGACTTGCAGCAGCGCGGCTCCGATGCATCATTCAGCGGCCACGACGACTACGAGCACGACGCAAGCAGGCCCTGATCACAAGGGGACCAATGTCATCATACCGATATGGCTGTAAGGTTTACGGCGAAGCACCCACTGCAGCCACCTCAGCACGACGAAGATGCGCGAAGGCCCTCGGCAGACATTGGGCGGGAAGATGCCTACGCACATACCTGTCCATCGCCGACGCCGGCCCAGCAGTAGCCATCTGACGAGGAGGACTCACTACATGGTTCGACGCGTGGAACGAGGCCCAACCTTCATGAAGGAGCCCATCACGCATGGCCTATCGTCTACCCGCGCCTGGCCAACGTACCGCCCATCTACCGTTGGAAGCAACGACGCGGACTTATCGGCACGGCCATACTCACGCTATGGGAGATTGGTTGGAACGCGACATGTCCTACAGAGTGGACCGACAACAATGGGAACATATGGCGCATGTCAGACGATGACGTTCAGGGCAGCCCCGCGGACGTTATCCATGCGATAATGGAATCGCACCAGTTGCAGCGCTGGGCCTGGGCGCCTACCCACTGGCTTGGCAAGGGCCCCGAGTTGGGCATCGACACCTACAACCTCAGAAAGAAGCTGGACAAGATGAAGAAGCAGGGAAGGCACCACGAGGCCAGCACGCTCCAGGCTATCGCGCGTGCAGCCATGTGGACACCAGACCGCAAGCATCATACATTTGGCAACGCTGACAACCACTGCGCTTGCGGCAGCATCGACGACGACCTCCACAGAGTATGGGGCACCTGCAGCCTTTGCCAGGACCACGATGACTACGACAGCACCGCAGCACTGCAGCACAGAGCTACCACAGGAAGTGAACACGTACCTTGCTTTTGGTTGAGAGGGCTGTTCCCACCGGAGTGGACGGTACCGCCTGACTGCGACACCGAGAACAGCCCCATTAACATGGGCAAACCGTTCGAAGCCAACTGCACCTACACGGTCATCAGCACAGACGGAAGCGGCGGAGTGCACGCTCAGGGTCCACGCTACCGACGTTGCGGCTGGGCCTGGGCTACCCGCGCCAAGACGAACGACGGATGGCAAATGAAAACATCACAATACGGACTGCTACCTGGACGACGTCAGACCCACAACCGAGCTGAGTTGTGGGTTATCGCCCAGGCGCTTCGATCAACCACGGGGCGATTACGCATATGGACAGACCCGGACGTGGCCATCAGAGGCTGGCAACGGGCGCACTTTTCCAGATTCGGCCAGCAGCGCTCCAACCGCGACATTTGGGACCTCATGCACCGAGCGCTGTGCGATTGCAGCCCAGAGCTCGACGACCCAGCCTCGATCGTCGAGCTGCGCCACGTCCCCAGCCACACGGACGAGGAGGAGATGCACGCGATGGGCCTCGACGATGAGGCTTGGTACGGCAATGCGGTTGCAGACGCCCTGGCTGAGCGGGGCGCTCAGCAGCACAGCATCCCGCGCCAGCTGATGCGCATGTACGGGTGGGCCAGAGCGACCTCGGCCGTTGTTTGGAAACGCCTCCTCCGCGCCCATACATATGCTACCGCTCGAGACCCGACGACCCAGATGCCCGAGAGGAAGGAGACCAAGGAGAGGAACAGGCTGAGAGTGAGCGAGATGAGCCAGGCATTTTCCTCCTCCCCTCACTCCCTCCGCCCCTCCAATAGTAGATGGCAATGTAGGTTGTGCAACGATGCAATCAGCAAACATGCGGGGTTCCTGACCATCAAACGGTGACTCATGCCTTGTAAGCCCAAGGCCCTTGGGGCCCAAACGGTCCGAGGGGCCGGAGGCCCCCAGCAAGTTATCCAGATAGAAAATCGAGTTGTGCACCCTTTCCACAGTATGGAATATGCCGAACACTGCTCCACCTGGCGGTGCACAGTCTGTGGCCGAGGAGCCAGGGCCACAGACGGGGGGAGTGTGAAAGGGCTCTTCATCCCCCGTGGCCCCCCCACTAAGCATGGGAAGTGTGTTATTTCGCGCCTCTCCAAAGGCAAGGACCTCCCACACTAGTCCCCTCGGCTCCCAGGGTTTTTTTTGTTTCGCCTCGTGCCTCAGGGTGTTGTTCTCGCCGCGCCAGGGGCCCCTCGCTTCGGGTCCCGAGGCGGCGCTCGTCTTTTGGGGCGAATCTCGATTTCGTCGTCGCCGAATTCTCCCGAATTCTCCTCCTCCTCCTCGTTCCTCCTCCTCCTCCTCCTCCTCCTCCTCCTCCTCCTCCGCCTCCTCCTTCGATGGGGGGGGGGGAGGGTCGGGGGGCCGTGGGCAGATCTGCAGGACCCAGCGGGGCAGCGAGGGCGGATGCGGAGCGGCACTCCTCAGCAGGGCCGGGGCAGAAGGGGGGCGGCAGCGCTCTCTCCTGCGAGGCGCGCGGGGGGGGGGAGCATCGGGGAACCAGGGTTTGCACATGCGCGTTTTTTCTTGGATGATGCTTCGGGGAAGGAGGCTTCAGGGATCAGGCGAAGGCGTCGTCAGCGTAGGTGCGCTCTGGATGGTGCCGCCACCTCCCAGAGGTGATGTCCAACTTCCCACTCCTGTACCAGCTCTTCAGTGCAATCCCGCTAGCTGCAGAAAGGAGTCGAGCGTTCAATCGAGCAGACCAGATTCGCCTAAACTCGCAATCTGTTTGGATAGGAAGAGTTGCGCTTTATCCAGATTCGCCACGTTGCGAATATAGTTGCTGAGTCTTGCACTGGGCAAGAACCCGTTTCACTTGGGCTCCATATGAGGCCCATCAAGTTTCCCCAGTTCCATGCCTTCATCCAGCAGTATGTGACAAGATATGCCGTGCCGCTTACAGCTATAAGATTTCTAACGTGCGGATGGGACAGTAGCCGCGCGAAGAAATAAGGCATCTGGCATAAGCGTACACATGTGCAGGTGGATCGCCAACGCTAGGTATTTGCTGATTCAGGTATGTCTCCACTAGAGTGAACGCTGCGTTGAGTTCGGCCGTGGCTAGTGACCAATGCCTCCGTGGAACAACCTCTGGTCAAGTGTGTGCGATGCACCTTCTGGGTGATGGCAACCCCGACATCACTCGATAGCCAGTGGAGGTGGATTGTCAGTCGCAGGCAGAGCTCAGGACGTTCGTTGCGGCTTAAGATGGGTTGTGGCCTGAGTCTGCAGGGACCGCCGCCTCCTCCCTCCTCCTCTTCCTCCTCCTCCTCCTCCTCCCTCCCTCCCTCCCTCCCTCCCTCCCTCCCTCCCTCCCTCCCTCCTCCCTCCCTCCCTCCCTCCTCCCTCCTCCCTCCTCCCTCCTCCCTCCTCCCTCCTCCCTCCATCGTAGAGAGACGCCTCGGCCAGCATGTGATGTTGAGCGTTCAAGAATGTCGATCGCCTTCTCCTCGTGCCCGCACTCTCCCCGTTTGCTCCTTGTGACCTCCCCGGATCTTCCTCCTCCTCCTCCTCTTCCTCCTCCTCCTCTTCCTCCTCCTCCTCCTCCTCCTCCGCCTCCTCCTTCTCCTCCTCCTTCCCAGGGACCGGTTTTTCATTCCACTTTGTTGTTCGGCGGGTTCGCGGCCTGACGAGTGCCCCCAGAAGCCGAGTATGGTCAAACTCCTCCTGTCGTGAGGTCCTTACAGCGAGAAGAGAATGGGGCCGTCACACATCGAGGAGAATTTGCGGAGTGGAAGCCCCGGCAGATTGCATTCAGCGGCAACCCTCGGCGGACCTCTCCCCCATCCACAGTTGTCCCGGGCACTTTTGCCCTTCGCCCGCGCCAGCAGCGGACGTGCTGAAGAAGCGGTCGGGATCCAACAGGCGCGGCGGCAAAGGCGAGTCCGCCCAGCAGCAGCGGAAGCAGCAGCAGGGAGGAGGAGGAGGAGGAGGAGGAGGAGGAGGAGGAGGAGGAGGAGGAGGAGGAGGAGGAGGAGGAGGAGGAGGAGGGGGAGGGGAGGGGGAGGAGGGGAGGAGGAGGGGAGGAGGAGGAGGAGGAGGAGGAGGAGGAGGAGGAGGAGGAGGAGGAGGAGGATGGAGGAGGAGGAGGAGGAGGAGGAGGAGGAGGAGGAGGAAGGGAGGAGTAATGGGCTCACGAAGTGGGATGATGCTCCTCGCGGCTGTGACCGCCGCGCCGCCACCCCGAAGGGCCAACACGCAGCTGGCGCCAGCGGGCCAGCGCCCTAAGTGTCGCCGAGCGCGTTCCACTACTTGCAAAGTGCCTACTCGTAAACGTCCTAAAAACCATACGTTTGCCTGTCTGTGTAGTATATCGTAAATCCCCTGCGGCGGATCCAGGCCATTTGCGAATAGCTACTTTGCAAGGAGTGGAACGCGCTTGTCTAAAGTGGGTTAGGAGGGAAGAAGTCTGCACAAGCACAAGTAAACACTGATTCTGGGGGAAACTCACATCCAATGCTTGTTTCCAATGTAAGACCTTCGAAAGCAAAGAATGACTGCAGATTTATGCGTGTCCCCCTCGGCCCCGTGGGAGGGAGGAGGGAGGGGAGGAGGAGCGAGGGCGGGAACTGGAGCAGGCAGGGTCGGACGGGTGCCCCCGGTGGTGCCGAGAGGAGGGGGGGGGCACAGGAACGGGTGTAGGAACGGAAACGCGAACAAGAAAAGGGCGGGAGCGGGGGAGAGACCGGGAACAGGGAGGGAGGGAGGGAACAAGAACAGGAGCGGGAGCAGGAACAGGGAGGGAGCGAAGGAGGGAGCAGGAACAGGCAGGGAGGGAGGGAGAAGCAGCTGGGCGGCTGTCACACGCGTGTTGGGTCGAGCCTCGATCGAAAGGAAAACGAGGCTGCGCGTTCCGCCCCCGAGGAGCGAGCTCAGGATGCACAGGGCGAAGCTGACGACTCCGATGGTCTTGTTCAAGTGCTGACCAAACGTCGAGCTGTGCGCCAAACCCAACGCCTGCGCAAGAAGGAGGAAGTGCCAGACGGCCGAGCAGACCATGATGGCCACAGGCGGTCCATCCTCTCCTCTTCCTCCCGATCTTCTCCAGCCGGCCTCCACCACGACAGCAATGATTTCGACCAGACCTCCACCGACACGCTCGTGTGGCAAGCCCACGCGGCCAGGGCCGCCGCCGCGCGCATCCTGGGCGGGATGAAGTGGGGCATCCGCTCTCGGGGGTGCCTCTGCCGATGGCCTTCGGCCTCGCGTTGAGGCCATCCCACACCTAGCAGGTACAGCCAGCCAAAGCGCAGACCTCGGGTAAAGTCTTGCTGCACAGCCCGCTGTGGCACCTGCTCTACGTCTGGACCGCTTTCGTTCAACCCCGCATCCCGGACGTGCCCCCTCTGATCAACACTCCGCCGTTTCAGTTCCAATTTCCTTGGCGGGCACACTGCAACGAGCTGAGAAAGCAGATGATGCGAGTTCTAGGCACACTCCTGCGGAGATCCCTTGCAGCGTCATCTGTTCCAGCCCCAGATCATTCACAATTTCGGGCGGGTCCGTTGGGCGCTTCGGCAGGGAAGCCGTCCTTTGGCCCTGGTGAAGGCGCGTGCGGTTCTAGAACCAGCAGGCCTAAGCTTCACACGGGACAGGAAAGGAATTGTGTTGTTTCTTTTTGTGTTTGTGCGGTAGCATCCATGCTGCCGCTTCTTTACGCGTTCATGTATCCAGCTGGGTGGCAGCTCTTTTATCTTGTACTACAAGCTCTTGAGGCAGTACATCTTCCGAGGGGTGCTTTTTCCCTCCGCGGACTCGCATTCCACATGCGAGCCCCTCGTAGGCAACGCTTGGCTGCAAAATGCCTCACTCGTTTGTCTTGATTTTATTTTCAGAGGTCAGGCAGCCCCTGACTATATCCTATCCATGCACGCGTTGCACTCCCCTAGGAGCTCTACGGGCCAAACGCCTACGCTGCAGAATCGGACGGGCATCGAACGAGCATCGTCGACGAGTGGTCCGGGAAAGTCAAGAAGCCCCCTCACGCATCTCGGCCTTACTGAGCTGCTAGGGCCACAACCCCGATTCAGGCCGAACAGGATGCTCGTGCCGATGGGAGTATAACGCGTAACTGTGCGCAGTTTCGCTAGTTCTCCATGAACGTACGAGCATAGATCCCTCAAGCATCGAGGGAGGGCGGGCGGAGGAGGAGGTGGACTTGGAGTGAGTTGCTACGCGTTTGCCTGCCTCTACCCCCACAGTCCCATGCGAGCTTGGGGCAATGCCATGAGCGGCAGTTGACTTGAGAAAGGAATGGGACCCAGACCTCGAAAGCACTGCACAATCCAGTTCGGATTGTTTTAGACGTCTTCGGCCTCTGGGTACCCTCGCCGGGCCCTGGGACAGTCATACAATGCCTCGGCATAAAAGCCGGCCACGCACAGCAGGGGGTGTGGGGGACGGGGTAAGGCTTCTTAGAAGCACCCCTGGTTCTTAGAAGGCGCGGGCCTTGTCTGCAGAAGTAAGGCTGGCGCCTTCGAAGAGGCAGCCGTCTTCCAAGCAGCCTTCCCCCCTCCCCCTACCCCTAAATCGGGCCTGTCCCCCTACAGGTGGAGCTTGGGCGAAAAAAAGAAGACTCAAAACATAGTCCCGAAATGCTCAAACATAGTCAAAAAATATATCCTATACTATTTTTGATTATTTTTTGCAAGACGGGGTCCCTGGCAGTCTCGACCCATTCTTAAGTCGGGCCTGTCCCTCCACAGGGGGCATATTCAAAAACAGTCAAAAAATAGTCGGGTGACTATTTTTTGAGCATTTCTGGGCATCTTTGAGATTTGCATATTTTTCATGTTTCGTCCACAATCCCCCTGTAGGGGGACACGCCCGACCTACACCCATTCCCCAGCACCGGTTTTTCATCCTGAGTCGTTTTCTGACGGTCCCGAGGCCCGGCGAGGGCCCCTGGGGACCGAGATTTGCGAAACACCTCCGCCTTGCGTTTGACAATGCGCTGGACCTCTGGGTCTGCCCCCGGGGGCGCATTGGGCCTCGGTGCCGGTGCTCCTCCCGGCCCTCTCCCAGTTTCGGAGGCCTCGCCGCCCAGAGCTGGGATTGAGTCGGGCCTGGCCCTCTACAGGAGGGATATTCCAAAATAGTCAAACAATAGTCTTAGGGACTATCGGTTTCCTACGTTGGAGCATTTCAGGATTCTTGCTTGCGTACTTCTGTTTGTTCGCCCGAACCCCCCCCTGGAGGGGGACAGGCCCGACTTCAAAGCTGGGAGAGATCTCCGCGCGTCCGCCGTGGCCCTCGGGCCGGGAACTCTTGGCACGGCGTGTCGCCCCGGCGGCCCCGGCGACACGCTGTGGCCTGCGACTGGGTAGCGCGTCGCGCCGCTCCGCGGCGCGGGCAGCTCGGCAGAGCTCGGCACTTGGACGCCTCGGGACCGCGCAGAGGATGGCGTGTCGCACCGAGTCGCGGCGAGCCAGAACGGGCGCAGCGGCACGCGTTTCTGCTGCTGTCCGTGGCCCTCGGGCCTCTCCCGGCGATCGGCGGCCTCGCCGCCCCGAGCGGTGGCAGCCCTCCGCGCGCCTGCCTCGATTTTTTTACTTGCCGTCCGGTGGCCGTTCGGCCCCCGGGGCGGCGCCGGTTGGCGCGGGGGCGAGGCGGCGAGGCCTCCTTGGCCGGCCCCTCCGCCGGGCTGGAGGTCTGTATCCTCCTCCTCCTCCTCCTCCTCCTCCTCCTCCTCCTCCTGCTCCTCCTCCTCCTCCTCCTCCTCCTCCTCCTCCTCCTGCTCCTGCTCCTGCTCCTCCTCCTCCTCCTCCTCCGCCTCCGGATCTCCAGAAGTTTATTAAGTTGCAGCCGCTTCGCTGCTCGAGCAGCAGCGGAGCGGGAGGCGGGGCGCGGGGGGGACACGAGAGGGAGGAGGAGGAGGAGGAG
>CAUYUJ010019688.1:0-19937 GCA_963575745.1 Prorocentrum cordatum
GTGCGTGTGTGCGTGTGTGCGTGTGTGCGTGTGTGCGTCTGTGCGTGTGTGCGTGCTTGTGTGTGTGGTGTGTACGGTGTGTGTGGTGTGTTTGGTTGTGTTTGCACGTGTGTGCGTGTGTGCGTGTGTGCATGTGTGCGAATGTGCGAATGTGCGTGTGTGCGTGTGTGCTGGTGTGTGTGGTGTGTGTGGTGTGTGTGGTGTGTGTGGTTGTGTTTGTGCGTGTGTGCGTGTGTGCGTGTGAGCGTGTGTGCGTGTGTGCGTGTGTGCGTGTGTGCGTGTGTGCGTGCGTGCGCGCGCGCGTGCATGCGTGCGTGTGTGTGTGTGTGCGTGTGTTCGTGGGGGGGTGCTTGGCCTGGGCAGCCTGCGTGCCGGAAGGACGATGCTCCTGGTGCCCATTGAGGCGCCGTGGCTTCCCGAAGACGCTCTGGGCGGCAGGCCCCTCGAGGGTGCAGCTGCGTGCCAGGACGGCGCTTGTGCGGCCTGCTCCTCTCGATTGTATTCGCACGTATCAAGCAGGCGAAGCGTCCTGGCTCGCCGATAGCCCTACCAAACAATGGTCTAAGAACTTTTTGTGGTTTCCACGAACTGTGTTTAGAACATATCTGGCGGAGTCCGTCTTGTTTCATCACATCGGGTTCATGTTCTAAGAACATTGTTTTGTTATTAGAACAGCGTGGGGTTCTAAGAACATGTCGTGGTAGGAATATAGAAATGCCGGGACGGTCGGTCCCTGCTCAAATGTGTGCGTTCCGCCGTGCAGGCTTGTTTGTTTTTGTAAGAGGTACGCATCTTAGTCTGGTTGGGGCACAGCAGTGTCGCATCACCGATGCCTCTGGTCCAGCAGGAGTTGGCCATAGCCGCTGCATGGGCAGAGATCTGTTCCTCCACCTGTCGCGAGGCTCCCTCTTTCATCACCCGAGGAGTTTCTATCAGCATTGGCGGGGCACAGGTTACGTATGCACCACCACCAGATCTGGGCAGGCCTATCCTGCGCCAAGGATAGCTGGGTACACATGCCTGGCACGGCCAGGGGGACCCAAGCTGGGCTCAGCCAGGCCCGGAAGAGGCACACTGCCGTCACCCCACGAGAGTCTTGCCCAGCCACGGAGACAGGTGGGCGCGAGGACCAGATGGCATCACCAGGCCGGGTGTGGGCGCCGCCATCAGTCAGGCGAGGTGCTGGCGGGACCCCGACATCCGACGCCTTGGGAAAGTCACGACGTTTCAGAAAAACTTCGAACAGGGCTCCGGACCCTATCTTTGTGCTCGACTGTTCAAGCCGGGTCGATCCCTTAGGAGCGCCATTGAACCAGGGCGCGAAACGGACCAGAGAGGCGGGAAGTAATTTCTGAGATGCGGCCGCGGTGCCAGGATGCGTAGGTTGGGTCACCCGCACAGGAGCGAAGGCGATCGCGCCTCGCGCCTCGCATTCTGGGCCGGATGCCCTCCTACACGGGGACGCCCCGAGAGCGCGAAGTTACGCGCGTTCCGCGGCGCGAAGCGCGAAGTTTGGTGACCCAGGTAGACAGCCAAGCGACGCGCCGGCTGGAGGGTGCGAGGCGTTGGAAGTACGCGAGACGTTGGCGCCTCTGCCGGCGGAAGCTCGGCGGAAGGCGGTGGAAGTAAACACCGAGCCGCCCGCAGGCTCGGATTCAGGGCTTCCGAACTCGCCGCGCCGTCATCGCAGGGGTTCTGACGCGCGGCACGGCCTGCGCGCCCAAAACCTTGGCGGGGGACCCCTTCCCCGTGGTGACGGCGCCCACGTGAGGTGGTATTTCAGGAGGGGGAAAAACACACAGACTCCATTAATCGTCGATTCCCCAGAAAGTATGGGAAGAGATGGGAAGTGGAGGGGAATAGGAAATCCAAAAAATATGAGAAAATATAGGGAATCCTAGGACTTGTGTGCATCTATTCGTGTGTCCATGGGCCCCTTCAGTACTACAGGCCTCGATGCCCGGGGGCGGCCCGGGGGCTGAAGGGAGGCCTCCCCGCTCGGCCGCGGAAAAGCCGAAGCCTACCCTCGCCGATCAGCGACGCATGCACCTCGATGGGCGGCGGGGGTGGGCTTCGGAATGCGTCGAGCGCGCGGCAGAATCCACGAGTCGGGAGAAGCAGACAGTGGTGAATGTGCGTACAGAGTGACGCGTACGGAGTACATTTATGTATCAGTGCTTACAGCCCGAGAAGCGTTGGGGTAAGCGGAGAGGGTCATTATGTAAAGAGCATGATAATAATTAGGAGAAACAAAAAAGTGGAGGGCGTAAATGATGACGGGAGCGTGAGTGTGTTCGAATAGTGAGTCAGCAGAGGAGAGCGCGTCGAGCGCGCGGCAGAGTCCGGAGCCCGCCCCCGCCCTCCATCGATCCGGGAGAGCCGATGGCTGGCGAGGGCAGCGGCCCTCGGAGGCCGCCTCCTTCGCGCAGCGGGCCTGAAGGGAAGGACTCCTCCTCCTCCTCCTCCTCCTCCTCCTCCTCCTCCTCCTCCTCCTCTCCCCCCTCATCCTTCCTCCTCCTCCCCCCCTCCTCCTCCTCCTCCTCCTCCTCCTCCTCCTCCCCTCCTCCCCCCCTCATACCTCCTCCTATCCTCCTCCTCCCCCTCTCCCTCCTCCCTCCCCTCCTCCTCCTCCTTCTCCTCTTCCCTCCTCATTCCCCCTTCTCCTCCTCCTCCTCCTCCTCCTCCTCCTCCTCCTCCTACATCCTATCCTCCTCCTCCTCCTCCTCCTCCTCCTCCTCCTCCCTCCTCCTCCTCCTGGGGCCCCGCCGCGCGCGCCGGAGTCTCGCCGCGGGACGTCCGGCACCGACGTGCCCACGTCCGCCTCGGTGCGCTTCCGCGGCCCCGCCGAGGGCGGCCGCCGCAGGACCCGTGCATCGCTCGGACGTGTGCACGTTTCCTTCGGCGAGGACCCTCGAGGGAGCATCCTTGATCACTTCAGGAGGGGAAAAAAACACAGACACAATGAATCGTCGATTCCCAGGAAGATATGGGAACATATGGGAGGTGGGGGGAGACAAAGACCCAGAACAGATGGAAAAATATCGGGAATCTTGTTATTTGTGTTTATTTATTTGTGTGTCCTTCGGCGAAGACCATCGAGGAGCATCCTGGATCATGTTATTTATATGTGTGAAAAAAACGACGCACCAAACTGAAGAAAAACCACAGGGAATGGACGTCCGAGCGATTAGGGGCACAAATAGTGACATAAACATAAAAATTCGGAGGTCCGCGCAGATTTCTCGGATCGGCGCTGGGGCCCCCCGGCGGCGCCTTCGGCGCCGCCCCTGGCGCGCTCCGCGCGCCAGGGAGGGGGGTCCAGCGCCGATCCGAGAAATCCGCGCGGACCTCCGAGTTTGTATGTTTATGCCACTTGCTGTTCCCCCAGCGATGGCCAGAGGAGGGGGTTCAAGGAGAAGCCGCGAGTGCTGCGGGATCCTCGTCCTCGGCGTGGCTCGGCGGCGCGCCCGAAGGGGGATCTAGAGAAGGAGCAGGCCTTCTCGGGAGGCGGCGGGGCTTCTCGGGAGCCCCATCGCGCCTTCCGGGAAGTTGCCCGTGTCGTCGGGGAAGGGCCGAGGCCCGAGGGTTTCCGAGCCTGCTGCGGAGGTCCGCCCCTTCTCGTTTTCCCCCCGGGCGCGCCGCCGACTGGGCTGGCAGCGGGAGCGGCGGGGCGAGGAGGGGGGTGGGCAGTCAAGAGGTCCAGGCCTCCCAGATGGGGTCAGAGCGGATGGGGTCGGAAGATCGATGTGGACCCCGATGTCCTCCACGCCGATGTCGTCGATGCATCGGCGATGCATCGGCAAGGCGGCGCGATCCTCCGACCTCGTCTACTCGGACCCTATCCAGCACGCCTCGGAGAAGGGGCGCGGGCTGGCAGGAGAGAGAGAGAGAGAGAGAGAGAGAACCCCCTGCTGGTTTTCAGGTCAGAACTTGGAACTCCGGCGACCATTCGGGACGATCTCTGGGCACCCCTTGGAAGCGCTCTCACAACGAGGCGCAGCCGCGGGAGGGCAGCCCGAGGCTGGGAAGCCGCCGAGAACGGACGAGCACATCCGAGAAACTCGAACCTCGTGAATCCGCCGAGAACGGACGAACACATCCGAAGGCCTCGAACCTCGTGAGACAGGGAGGGAGCGGGAGGGGGAGGGAACGCGAGAGAGGCCGCGGCAGCCTGGGACCGCTCGCCCCAGGCCTCCGTACTGCCACGGTGGCCGAGCGGCGGCACGGCGGGCCCGCGCTCCCAAAAATGGCGGCCTCCCACAAGGCAGCAGCGCATTGCGGCCAGCACTCTGAGGGAGCCCCCCCGCAGATTGCACCAGATCCTCTTCCTTCTCCTCGATCCTCTTCTCGATCCTCCTCCTCCTCCTCCTCCTCCTCCTCCTCCTCCTCCTCCTCCTCCTCCTCCTCCTCCGTCTTCTCCTCCTCCTCGATCATCATCCTCTTCCTCCTCGGTCATAATCCTGCTTCTCCTCCTCCTCCTCCTCCTCCTCCTCTTCTAGGTGTACGTGGACTCCTCCTCCTCCTCTTCTATTCCTCCTCGATCCTCCGCCTCATCCTTCTCCTCGGTCCTCGATCTCTTACTGCGGGCTTCTCACATACCAAGACCCCTTCGCATCGTGAAAAAACTGGACGGGGTGCTTCTAATTGTTTCGAATACAGGGGAACCGTACCGGGCCCCAAGGCCATCAAAAACAATTCATGATTAAAAGACGGGCCTGCGGAATGGGTCGAGACCTACAGGGGCCACGTTGTGAACAAATCACGCCGTCGGAAGTCTGGGTAGAAGAGGGCCACCTCGGTGCACGCTTGCAAATTACTCGGCCGCCCTTGCAAATAGTCTTGGCTGCACGCAGCTTGTGATCGAGCCTGTGCAGCGGGGAAAAACAGTCCGTCCGCAGTTTAGGGAATGCCATCGCCGTTGGTCCGATTGCACGAGGGCAGGTGTTTGCGCCTGGCTGTCGACTTCGTTCGCAGACACTTACCCTAACTGCACATGGTGCGCACGCGCCCTCTGTCGTTCCTCCGCCATGCGTGTCATACGTTGTGACGCCATGCCCTCCTCGTCATCCTCCTTCAGCTCTGAGCGCTTCTCCTGCCTAGACCCAGGTCTTGCTTAAACGGCGGGATCCATTATTGGTCCTCCGTCTGAAGTGTTTCTGTTGTAAGGCCCCGCGCGGGTCGGGGCCCAACGCGATGCATGAGCAGACCTACCGAAAGTTGACCATTTATGCGACATTACTCATCGGGTATATCGGGAGATGCTCGATACCGTTAGCATTCTACACTCCTGACTCACACTTGAGATAAGCACATGCTTGCTAATGCCATCTTACAGCAAGCCTACCAGCCTACCCAGGCTCGATCCATTTGGCTTGTCACCTCCGCCGACACCTTCACGGTTGAGTTGTGTGTCCCTCTCTCTCTCGTTATTTCTGTCGTTTTCTTTTGTTCATTTCTCTCCATCTCTCTCTCCCTCTCTCTCTCTCTCTCTCAATTTCTCTCTCCCTCTCTATATGTATGCGGTTCGGTATATTTCATTTGTTTTGTGTCACTTTCTCTCTCTCTCTCTCTCTTTCTCTCGTTCCCTCTCCCTCTCTCAGTATATCCTTGCTATGTCTCTTTTTGTTTTCTCTCTCTCTCTCTCTCTTTCTCTCCCTATCTCTGTATGTATGCGTTTCGTTATCTTTCATGTGGTTTGTATCAGTCTCTCTCCCTCGCTCTCTGTGTCTCTCTCTCTCCCTATATATATATATATATAGATCGCTCTCTCTTTCTTATGTGTCTCTCTCTCTCTCTTTCTCTCTCTCTCTCTCTCTCCTATCGCTGTACATCTATACCTGTATACATATATATATACACATACACAGTTACGTACGCATCCCTCTCTGACCCTCGATACCATCTCGCTGGTCGCGGGGATGGCGCCCCCACCAGCCCTCAGCGGGCGCCCCTGAGCGAAGTCCCTGCCATCCCGCTGCACCCACTCACGTCCGCCTGCACGCATTGCACCCTCGAAGACAGATGTGCTTCGCGCCCCGCGCGCAGGCCTGCGCTGCGGCCCCGAGAGCGCGGCGGCTCCGACCGCGCAGCGCAGGCCCGTGGCGAGGCTGCAGCACCTTGGCGTCGCTCGGACGTGTGCATTTTTTCCTTCGGCGAGGACCATCGAGGAGCATCCTTGATCAGTTGGCGAAAGAGCCACGCACGAAACCGAAAAAGACAGGGAATGGACGTCCGAGCGATGGCCAGAAACAGGACTGCGACGCAGCTCGACGACCTCTTCAGGGCCACGAGCGACCGGCCTGACCAGGTGCGCCGCGCGCTCCGGTGCCCCATGAGGCCAGCACAAGGCCAGCTGGACCATGGCGCACGGCGCCCGTCGCTGCACCGCGGACCTCCAGGGCTCCGGCCTCGCGACCCCAGCGGGCGCCGCCCCCGCGACTTCGCGCACGCGCCTGGACGCGGCACAGTGGTCTGTTCTTGCAGTTTCCTTCGGCTCGTATAGGCGTCCACGGGGGTCGATCGGTTCGGGCGTCCGCTCGAGTTTGGGCTTTGCCCGCAGCGTTTGGGGCCCACAGCTGAACCGCGACCAGCGTCCTCCCGCGCCCGCGCGAAGATGCCCATGCTGACTTGGGGATCCTGCCGTGCCTCGCTCGCCGTGCGATGGACGGTCTCCGCGCCTCCACGGGGACACGGAGCTCCCGCTGGAGGCCTCTTCCCGTCGCGCACCCTCGCGGACAGTGGCCAGGATGGCTGCGCTGCGGGCCCCGCCCCTCCGCGGAAGTGGGGCCGCCCGCGTCCGAGCTCCCTGCCCGCGCTTCCGGCTGCAGGTCCCCCTTCTGCAGCCCCCGCTGCTTCAGCCTCTGCGGCTCCCCGGGGCCCGCCCGCGCGGACGGGCCCCCGGGCCCTCCCTGTCCACCCGCTGCAGGCGCGGCACCGCGCCGCCGCCGCAGCTTCGGGCGCCCCCCGGGCCGCCCACGAGTGGCGCAGCGTCCGCCCGTGGGGGCGAGCGCCCTTCCGCAACCTTGGGCCGTCGGGCATCGCGAGGGGCATCTCAGAGGCGGTGCGCGACCGCGCGAGCCAGCGGCGCCTTGGGCGCTGGGGCACCTGACCGCTGCCTCCAGCGCGCCAACTGGCACCCTGCCCTTGCCTCTTGGCGCGCCGCTCTGAGCACTCGCCTGCCGCCCATGCGGGCGGCGGGGAGGAGGAGGGGCGTCGGGAGCAAACGGAAGAGGGCGAGGCGAGGGGGGGGGTCAGAGGGGACGGGGAGGGGGTGCAAGGGGAGGAGGCGGACGGGGGGAGAGGCCTCCCCGCCCCGTTTCCCTGGGAGCGGAGGAATAGGGAGACCGGGAGGACGAGGACGAGGAGGAGACGGATGAGAAACGCGAGGGGGAGTGGCAGGGGAGAGAACGTGTGTGAAGAAAATCGTGTTTTCGGGGCGGAGTGGTAATTTGATGTGTGTTGCGAGGTTTCCGCCGAAACGAAGTCTGCATCGGATTATCGCAGGTGTCCCTCATTTACTTTGGCACGGGAAAGTTGCCACCGTAGAGTTTAGAGGGGGAGAAGGAGAAGGAGGAGGAGGAGGAAGCATGCAGCAGCACCTTCGTTGCCTCACGGACTGGCTTTCCCGCAAAAGTTGGCACCCGGCCCCTTGTTCGGCTTGTCCCTGCCATCCCCTTCTCGATGCCTCCCCGCTTCCTCCTGCCAAGCCAGCATCCCAGACATGCGATGTAATGTTTTTTTTGTTTTCTGTTCGAGGCCACCGGGAGTCTCGACCCTATCCCGGGGCCAATTTCTCATGCCGACTCATGTTTTGACAGTCCCGGGGCCCGGTATACAGACAGTTAGGCAGTGTTGGTTTTGCAGGTTTGGTTGATTTGGAGCATGCGTGCGTCTACGCTATAGGCCTCCTGGATGGGGTCGGAGTAGATGGTGTCGGAGGATTCTGCCGCATTTCCGATGCATCGCCGATGCAGGTCAATGGGGATACCGCCATGACGCTGGCGATATGCGAGGGCGAAGACGACGACGACGACGACGACGACGACGGCGATGGCGACAGCGACGGACGACGACGGGGGCGGCGGCAATGGCGTCGACGACGACGGCGATGTCGACGACGGCGACGGCGACGGCGGCGGCGGCGATGGCGACAACAACGCCGGCGACGAGAAGGACCAGCGGTCAGAACGCTCGACGGGCAAAACCTCGCAACCCAGAAACGCAGAGCAGCGAAATGTTAGAAGGCACGCCTGAGCAAGGCTGTACAAGGCGCATTTCCTCCCTGTCGCCCCTGCCCCGTGCACCTGCGCAAGTCGTCCTCGGAGACGCTCGCTACCTTCACAGATTCTTATAGCAGGGTACAGCGGTCCGACAGGATCCGTTTCAAACACCACAGTCTGCACCACGGGAGACGCCCAGAGTCGTTCAAAAAGTGCCGGGCCCGCTCAGGATCCGCTGCGGACCCGCAGCTTCCGATGCCCGCGGCGAGCTTGAGACTCCCAATATGGGGCCCTCTTGACTGTCTGCATTCGCTTTCGGGGGCTCGATGCTGCACCCATCGTCCATGAGCCGCCGCCGACGCCCCCTTTCCCCAGGCTGGTTGGGCCGACGGCCCCTTGGCTGGCTGGGCCGGCGGTCAGTGCAATTGGAGACTTCGGGCCGCGGGCCGCCGTCTCAAATCGCACCACGTTTCCTGACTGTAGGGACCGAGAACGGCCCAAAACCGCCCGTCTGGACTTGTGAACGACGCAAGCATGGCTGAGATTGTTGCGTCCGTGGGCGGCCGCGCTCGCAATCGAGATGCCGGCGGCATGTGGTCGATTTGCGACTGCACCGGGGGCCGTCAAAAAACTATGGAGAACCAGCCGCGGGGAAAGGGTCCAGACACGCGGTGTCGTTCTTGATTGCTCATCACGGGGCCCCAAGAAGTCCCGATCCTTTCCCTGGCGCCGGGGTTTTCATCCGGAGTCGTATTTTGACGATTCCATAGGGCAGTCGCGAGGGCCCCCGGAGAACGGAAAAAGTGAAAAACCGCCCTCCGTGTTCTTCCACGACGCGGGCATTCTTGGGATCACGTCAAGCGCCGGCAGCAAATTTTCGGACCTGGAAGCAGGCGTTCTGGCCAGGCGGAGGGGCGGGCGACCGGCGCCGATGGCGAGCCTAAACGTCCCGACTGCGTTGCCCCTCAGCGACAGCGACAGCGAGGATGTCCAGGACGAAGGCGCCACCAGAGGGAAAACAAAACACCTGGGCGCTGGCAGAAGTTCAGGGATTCAAGAATTGCGCATAAACTGGCACTTTCAAAGTTCCGCGCGGATTTCTTGGGGCCCCTTTGGCAGCGCCTCCGGCGCAGCCCTTGGCGCGTTCCGCGCGCCAGGGAGAGGGTACAGCGCCGATCCAAAGAGTCCGCGCGGTCCTCCTGCAGCTTATATTTATCCGTGCTTCGTTCTTGTAACCTGGGCGCTGACAAAAATCGGCCGATCTCCCCTTCTTCGGGGTGCCTTGGGTCATTCTTTTTAGCGGGCGAAGAACGATACAATTGTTTCTGCCATCGCGGGCACCACGTCCCAGGGCGGCCGGAAAGTGTATACCCCACCTGTCACCGTAGGGTTCCCAGCCGCCCTGAGACAGGCACCCCCGATAGCGGAGAAGCTTAATGCTGTACCGCTCTTCGCCCCCTTAGATTTATGGAAAAGCAGACGTGCTGCGACCAGATCTGGGACTCAGAGGGGGCCCGAAATCGTCGTGGTTCCCCCCTTCGCCGCTCCGAACAGCGCCGGCGTCGATCATTGACTTGATCCCGCGCCCACAAAAATCAACTGTAGGCGTCCGCGGACGGTTGTTGCCTGCCGACGGCAGGCTCCCAGCCGCCCCCACACCCCTCCCTTGCGCGCGAGGCGCGTTGGGGGCGGCGCCGGAAGCGCCTCCGGGCGCGCACTGTATGGTCATGTGTTTGCTCCACCCTCCGAGGTGCGAGCGAGGACGATGAGACTGCGAGTCGAAGCTCCAGCGGCACGGCGACGACGTCCGAAGAGACATCCCCCCTGAATATCAAGAGATCGTGGAGTTTGCACCGAAGCAGGACGTTGAGGTTTGCGTCTGCGTCCCATCAACGGCGGCAAGGGGCGTTGCGCGACAGGTATCCCGAGGATTGGAAGGAGAAGGTCACGAAGCCGGGCATCATATTTGGGTCGCGTATACTGATCGTCGCAGGTTGCTTGCTCACCTTGAATCGGGAGTTGTTGTTGTTCTGGGCTTTGTTGTCTCAGGATTGCCAACGAGAACTACATTGGACTGTTGCGGATTTTGTCCATGCCCTTGCGAAGTCGCACGACTTCCGGGACCGACTGTATTGGGTATCGACACTTATGCTATTGCTTCCTTGCCTCTGGAGGCCGCACCAGCTTTTGTACGAGCTGACAGTTTTCGTAAATTTGATGGCCTGGCAGTGGAGAGATATGATGAACGGCGCGGCGTTTTTGTGCTGGCATGAGGTCGGCACTGCCGAATGCAGACTACCAATGGAAGCTATAACCTGCAGTCATTGTGCCGACTTTGGGTATTGTGAAGGCCCTACGGCTGGCGCCGCCGACCCAGAAGGACGACGACCATGACGACGACCACGATGACAACGACAACGACGAGCTGATGGCCCTGCCACAAACTCAGGACATGGGGCGGGCGGTGAAGGGAGGAGGAGGAGGAGGAGGAGGAGGAGGAAGAGGAGGAGGAGGAAGAGGAGGAGGAGGAGGAGAGCCGTGTGTCTAGTCGGGGGCGGGCGTCTGGGAGGCGACTGGGCCAGGCCCCGGGGGCCCACGGGGGCCAGGGCCGGGGCTGGGCGGCCAGGGCTGGGGGCCGGGGCCGGGGGCCGGGGCCGGGGGCCGGGGCCGGGGGGGCCCACGGGGGCCAGGGCCGGGGCTGGGGCCGGGGCCGGGGCCGAGGGCCGGGGCCGGGGCCGGGGGCCGGGGTGACAAGGCCGGGGGCCGGGGCAGGGAGCGGGGCTGGAGCCAGGCTGTCAGGCCTGGCCTGGCCTTAAGCCTACCAGGGTTACTCGTCGTCCGCTTCATATAGAAAAGGAGGAGGAGGAAGGGGAGAAGGAGGGTCGGGACGATCACCATCATCACCATCATCATCATCATCAGCATCATCATCAGCATCAGCATCATGATCAGCATCATCACCACCACCATCATCATCACCACCATCACCATCTGATAGTCATCACCAGCATCATCACCATCTGATAGTCATCACCAACATCATCACCATCGTCATCAGCATCATCACCATCATCATCAGCATCATCACAATCATATTCGGCATCATCAGCATCACCTCAATCATCATCGACGTCATGTTGTTCATATTCACCATGGCGATTGTAGTTCGGCCCTGCATCATCATCATCCTCGTCATCATCACCAAGACGCCACCATCATCGCCATCATCACCAGGGCATCATCATCATCATCATCGCCGTCATCATCATCAGTATCATCATTGTCACCATCACCGTCGTCATCATCGACATCAGCAGCACCATCTTCCTCGTCATCTTCGTCTCCTCACCTTTCTCGTCTCATCATTCTCCCCTTCTTCGTTGTACTGTTCTTCCTCGTTTCCTCATCCTCCTCTTCTTTCGTCTCATCGCCTCTTCCTCCTTCACATCCTCACTCATCATCCTCATCCTCCTTTTTTTCTACTCTCCTTCCAGGGGTCCATCCGGGCTGGTGCTCCAGCCCGCCGGATGCGTTTGATGGGGGCGGCCCCGGGACCCGAAAAAAAGGCATCCATATGATTCCGAAATCGATGAAAAACATCGGTTCCTCCTCAACGACGCCCCCCCTCCGCGGCCCCGTCCGCTCGCCCTTCTCCTCCCCGCCGCGGCTGGCGGCGGCCGCCGCCGCCCGCGACGGCGGCCACCGCGGGCACCTGGCGACGCCGCCCCCTGGCGACGAGGCGGCGGGCCTGCTGCGGGCGGGGTCGCCGACGACGACGACGACGACGACGACGACGACGACGACGAGTACGACGACGACGACGACGACGCCGAGGCCGACGACGACGACGACGACAACGCCGAGGCCGACGACGACGACGACGACGACGACGACGACGACGACGAGGCGTCCTCCCCGCCTCCACTACTGTCGGACAGGACTACGGAGGCCCGAGTCGACTTTCATCCCCCTTCTCTTTCTCTTTCTCCTCCTCCTTCTCATCCTGCTCGCCCTCCTCATCACCCCCCATCCTCCTCCTCCTCCTCCTCCTCCTCCTTCACCCTCTCGTCCTCCTCCTTCTCCTCCACCTCCCCCCCAGCAACCAATTACCTGGGCGCGGGTTTTCGGACACAAGACAGGATGAATAATTCCGATAGTGATGTGGGCATTTCTGGGACACCTCTTCCTGCTGATGCTTGTCGGGGGCGAGCCCTCCTCCTCCCCCTCCTCCTCCTCCTCCTCCTCGGGCGCCCTCCGTTCGCCGGCGCCCGCCACTACTCGTGAGACGAGGAGGGACGCCTCGCAGTCGTCGTCGTCGTCGGCATCGTCGTCGTCGTCGTCGTCGTCGTCGGAGCCGGCGTCGTCGGAGTCGGAGTCGTCGGAGTCGTTGGAGTCGTCGGAGTTCGAGTCGTGGGCGTCGTGTCGTCGGAGTCGTCGTCGTCGGAGCTGGAGGAGTTGAGGCGGAGTCGTCAGAATCGGAGTCGGAGTCAGAATTATCGTCGTCGTCGTCGTCGTCTTCGGAACCGTCGTCGTCGTCATCGGCGTCGTCGTCGGAATCAGAGTAGTCGGAGTCGGCGTCGGCAACATTGGGGTCGGAGTCTGAGTCGTCGTCGGAGTCGTCGTCGTCGTCGTCGTCGTCGCCCCCGCCGTCGTCGTCGTCGTCATTCAGGGTCGGCGGCACCGGCCGCAAGGCCTCTCCCAACCACTGCACACGTTTGCGTCGCTCACCGCGGAGCATCGAGCAGCCGCCATCCCACGGGCTACCCGCGCGACTCTCGTCGGTCCGGCCCCTCGCTCACTACTTACCCACGATCGCGTACACACATGTGCCCGTTGCTTTACGGTCCCGAAGTTGCTGCCTACAGAGCCACACGCCCAGAGGCGCCTTCGAGTCCTTCAGGTGCAATTTCTTCGTTTTCTTGGCGCTCGCATCGGCGGGGGGCACGTCGTCGGCGAAGAGACCCCCATCACATGCGTCCTCATGACCATCGTCTGTTCATTAATTGCCCGACCCGCCCTCCTCCTCCACGTCCTCCTTCTAGCCTCATCCTCACCCTCCTCATCTTATTTGTCCTCCCCCTCCTGCTCCTCCTCAGCCTGATCCCGCTACTCCTCCTCCGCTTTCTCCCCTGCCTTCTCCTCCTCCTCCTCCTCCGCCTCCTGCACTTGCTATTGCAAGTGAGCGGGGCCATCGTCACCGCCATCACCCCTAACCCAAGCCGGCCCAAGAAAACGGCGTAACCCAAGACGGCCCAAGGCGGCCCAAGAAAGAAAACAGTCCAACCCAAGACTGCCCAAGATAGCCCAAGGCGGCCTACCAGGACGACGAGGATCGACGAGGGCAACGATGATGGCGACTGGGATGATGACGATGATGATGATGATGAGGAGGAGGAGGATAACAAAGACGACGATGATGATGATGACGATGGTGGTGATGACACGCATGAGGATGATTGTGATGATGATGATGACGACGATGATGTGGCTTTGATCATGATGATGATCATGATGACGACGACGACGCCGCCGACGACGACGGCGACGACGACGACGACGATGATGATGATGATGATGATGACGACGACGACACCTCCTTCTCCTCCTCATCCTCCTCCTCCTCCTCCTCCTTCTCCTCCTCCTCCTCCTCCTCCTCCTGCTATCCCCAACTTGTTGCCACGCCCAGTCCTCCACGGTCATCGGTCTCGCTCTCGGCTTCGGCTTCGGCGTCGCGCACGGGCCGTCCAACGCTGGGTTGTAGTCGAAGAAATTCGAGGCATTGAATAATGCATGGCCTATTGCGGAAATCATGGGCCCCGGCTCGGGGGCTCGGTAAGCGCCGTTGTACTTCATGAAATACCCAGACATCACCGCCCCTGAAACCCGCGGCACCTCGGTCGGAGGCGAGACCCCCCGCTGCTCAGCAGCCTCCGATCCACAAACTGCGGACGACGGACAGACAGGGGGAGCAACTGGGGTAGTGAGAGAGAGAGAGGGATTGCCCGCGCCAGCAGGCGGGCCCTGCCGGCGAGCGCGGCCCCGAGGAGGCCGGCGCGCCGCCGCGCGCGGCCGGGGGGAGGAGGGAGGGAGAGGGAGGCAGCGGGCCTCCGGGGCCAACTCGTCCCAGCGGCTGGGCGCGGCTCGAACATGATGGACCCACGAACCCGGAAAGGGATATAGACATGTGCAGCATGGTCACGTTTTCACGATATCAACTGGGCGACACCTCGCGAAACATCCCACGAGACACCCCGCGAAACATCCCAGGAGACACCTCACGAAACAACCCACGAGACACCTCGCGAAACATTCCACGAGACACCCCGTGAAACATTCCACGAGACACCCCACGAACAGGCAACCACTCAACCAGACACCCCACGAAACTTTCCACGGGGGTGCGACTGGGTGTGGTCGTGCTGGGGTGTGGTCGTGCTGGAGTATGGTCGTGTTGGGGCGTGGTCGTGCTGGGGCGTGGTCGTGCTGGGGTGTGGTCGTGATGTGGTGAGGTCGTGCTGGGGTGTGGTCGTGCTGGGGTGTGGTCTTGCTGGGGTGGGGTCGTGCTGGGGTGTGGTCGTGCTGGGGTGTGGTCGTGCTGGGGGGTGATCGTGTTGTGGTGGGGTCGTGCTGGGGTGGGGTCGTGCTGGGGTGTGGTCGTGCTGGGGTGTGGTCGTGCCTGTGGTGCGGTCGTGCTAGGGGTGGGGTCGCGCTGGGGTGGGGTCGTGCTGGGGTTTGGTCGTGCTGGGGTGTGGTCGTTTTGGGTGTGGTCGTGCTGGGGCGTGGTCGTGCTGGGGTGGGGTCGTCGTGCTGGGGTGGGGTCGTGTTGGGGTGTGGTCGTGCTGGGGTGGTCCGCACCCTGTGATTTATCGATCGGGTCGTGCTGGGGTGTGGTCATGCTGGGGTGTGGTCGTGCTGGGGTGTGGTCTTGCTGGGGTGTGGTCGTGCTGGGGGGGTGGTCGTGCTGGGGGGTGCACGTCCTGGACCGTCTTGGGCGCTGACACGCCGTCTTGGGCCCGAGCAGGCCCAAGCCGGCGGCGATTTCGCTAGGGGGCGCCCTCACAAAGCCGAGCTGTTCTCAACGTCGTCTTGATATCGCCTGTGCAAGGCATCAGATGACGACGACGACGTCGACGACGACGAGTACGGCGACGACGACGTCGACGCCGACGACGACGATGACGACGATGACGGCGACGACGACGTCGACGAGTGACCCGATGCCGCTGCAGTTGCTTCACCGTGGGCGTCGTCGTCGTCGTCGTCGTCCGATCTGGGCCTTTTGGGACCTGGCCCCCTTTCGGGGTCCTCCTCCGAGCGTGCCAGTTTTTCCCGGAAAGGGCTTTCGGCCCAGGGTCCCCTTTTAGCATGTAAACAATGTCCCCCGTGCCCAACTTGAAGGAGGCCGGCGGATTCTTTCCTTGATAAATATCGAGGTCGAAGGAGGCCGGCGGATTAAAATTTGAGGATGTCTCAGGCGAAACGCTTGTTTTCGAAATCCCGATCGATAAATCACAGGGTGCGGGCCACTCCAGCACGACCACGCCCCAGCACGACCACGACGCCCCAGCACGACCACGCCCCAGCACGACCGAGCCCTCATGGGGCCCTCGGTGTCGGGTCTGGGGCATTTCAGCCATCTTAGTAGTGGGCCTTGGGACATCTCCCATCATAGGGCATTCTCGGGCGGGGAGGAAGAGGAGGACATGAAGGAGGGAGAGGATAACGAGGAGGAGGAGGAGGAGGAGGAGGAGGAGTGGGAGGGAGGGAGATGACGAGGAGGAGAGGGAGTGGGGGGGAGCAGCAATGATGGAGGAGGAGGGGCGCCGAAGAGAAGCGGGGGAGAAGAAGGAGGAACGGGAAAAGGAGGGAGGAATAGGAGGAGGAAGGAGGACGCACGTGATGCGCCCTTGGTTGCGGCAGCCTCGTCGCTCCCGGGCCCCGGGCGGCGCTCGGCGCGGCGCCGCCGCCCGCCGATGGCGCCGCCGACGGCCCCGGCGGCAATGCGGACGTGGGGGGGCAGGGGAGGGCGAGCGACGATGTTGGTCGCAATCGTAACCGAGCCTCCTACTCCCCATCCCTCCTCGCTCCCATTCCGCCCCCTCCTCCTCCTTCCCGACTGGCACGCGCCGTGGCGGAACAGCTGCAACGTGTGTGCAGCAGTGGGCGGCACCCCTGCCTGGCCCCATTGACAGCGCTAATCCCACCAGCCCGTTGTTGCTTGGGCGGGGGTGGTTCAAAGCGTTTCCGCTTCCACCCCCCTGCTTCGCCTTCAGGGAGGGGGGTGCCCCTCTGGCAAGCCCAAGAAGAAGCATGTCAAGCACATGCGGTTTGGGGCCCTCCTCTTGGGGCGCTCTTGCGGCCGTTTAGGGGCCTTCGTGCTAATCCAAGACAGGGTGGGAGGCGCCCTCCCGAAGGGCCAGCGTGGCGAGGCCGCCCAGAGCTCCACGAGCGCAGGGGCACGCTCCTACAGCTCTTCTGATTTCCGTCCTGCATATCGCTAACTGGGAAGGGGCGCTCCCGCTGGAAAGCCCAGCAGGCGCATGCAATCGAGTTCTCGCCGCGTGACTTGCTATCTCAATGAGGCGATCGCCTATCGAGATTCGGCCACGCCGTCACTGCACTTAGCACCTCTCTGTAGCCCTAAAGGGGCCTTCTTGTGCCCTGGCCACCCAAACGAGTTCCCATGGAAATCCGTCCAGTTGCCTCCATAGCAGCACCATCGACCCGCTCGCCTCCCGCACGATGTCCTACCCGACGACCGGATTCTCTCTTAGCGTGCTAGATATCTGCGCTCCTGTCTTCGCGAGCAACAAGTATCCTCCTTGCTCCGTAATCTCTCCTCCCTCCACTCTTCTCCTCCTCCCCTCCTCATCATCATCTTGTGCATCATCATTCTCCCCACTCCCTCATCCATCCGTCCAGCCACCTTCTCCTCCCCCCTCCTTCGCGCGGTTCGGCTAACCCCATCATTTCTCCCGCACTTCCTTGATCACCTCAACTCGCCTGGGCGTCGTCCCTGGATGGGATGGTGCGGAAACGCGAAGCGTCGAGAGCTCAAGAAGAAAATGGCGTGCCGGCGCCGCCCCCGCCACTATCAGCCCCGCGGCTGATCTACCTGTGGCAGGCGCCGATCGCACACCTCCCAGCGTCGAGCTGGCAGTACGCCACCATCGCACTAGCAGCAGTGTGAAACGTGATCCGCACCCCTGCAAAGACTGGCTTAGCCTTATCGGCCTGCACCACAAAAGCAACCGCTGGCGGGCGTTTGGCGGCAGTCCCCCGCTTCGCCCGCTCGACAAAGACGAGGCAACTATCTGGCTCCATCACAACCCATTTGCTCGACGATCGGCCCGCCGCCGTTATGATAACGTCGCTGAGCGAGGGGTGGGCCCGAAGAAACTCACCAGATAACCAAACTATTCTACGACTTGAAACGTGTGGTTTGAAAGCAAGGGCCATGCCCGCCGCCCCCTGGGACTCGAGATATGAAAAAGTGCAAAGGATGCCGCCAACTAAACCGCAAGCAAATCTAATGCGCTGCCCTGGGGCCTCGACGTCCCCGACAACAAAAATGTCTGCCTCGGCTCGGTTTGGAGTTTGCGTGGCCCCACGCCTGGCCATGGCATCGGCCACCCCACGCGCGGTCGGCAGCGGCGCCCCCTTGTCCAAGTACACCATCTTGCCTGCGAGCTTAGCACGATGTGGGGCCTCGGCCTCGGCAGCCCGCTTGCTCTTCGTAACGTAGTTCCCGAACTTGTTCACATCATTGCTCGCGTGGTCCACGATCGCCCGGGCGATGTCCTGAAGCGACATCGGGGGGGGGAAGCGCGTTCTGACCAGGATCTCGAGGCAAATATATCGTCGTCCATACCGCATTCCTATTATCGTCCTCCTCCTCATCCTCCTCATCCTCATCCTCCTCCTCCTCCTCCTCCTCCCTCTCCTCCTCCTCCTCCTCCTCCTCCTCCTCATCCTCCTCCTCCTCCTCCTCCTTCTCCCCATCCGAGGGGCGCTCTGCATTCGGGGGCCGGCGCAACCCCCCAGCGTATTCATAGCCTTCGGCCCAACCCGCAAACACTATGATAATGAGGAGAAGGAGGAGGGGGAGGGGGAGAAGGAGGGGGAGGAGGAGAAGGACAGCCGACGATAGGCTCGGAGAGGAAGGAGAGCGGGTGGATTGAAGGGCGGGCAGGGATGGGAGGGAAAGGAGAGGTGAGACAGTCAGGAGGAGGTCAATCCAGAATAGCCCGTCTTCCCCATCCCCTCCTAAGTCACTCCTCCCGCCTTCCGCCACCCCATATCTGTCCTCGTCGTCGGCCGCCGCTTGCACCGGGATCTCGCCATTCATGAAGGAATCGTACATGCGTTTGGAACGCTTCTGCTTTTGGAATTCAACTTCTTTTTCGTGCTTGTCCGCCCACATGCCCTCCCCCACAATTTGGCCCCGGGGTCGCTCATGAGGTCGATGTGGCATCGCTTCTTGCTGGAGGCAGCCGTGAGTGCATCGACCTCCGCTCTGCGATTTCGAATAAACGATGACTCCGTGCCCGTGGTCTTGACCCCTCGTTGTTTCATGAAGTCGAATCTCTTGCGGCGCATCGTTGCCCGTGCTGCGCCGTAACATTTAGCCCATATTTTCGGGGCAGCTCTGATCACTCGCTCGATGTCGTTGTTCGCCCATTTCTGTTTGATGACAAGCACGTCGGTGGCTTGGTCGGACCATTTATCGGTATTTACACCTCCAATAGTACATAATTGGGCAAAATTCTGTTCCAATCCACTGGTGGACGGTCCGTAAGACCCAAAAGCCATTAGAACTGGTCGAAGCGCGCTAACAGGGTGCAACACAGCAGCTTTGCATGATTGTGTCTCTTTTATTGCTAGTTGCCATGCTTCCATCACGGTGGTGCACGCGCCGTCTGTAGTAAGCATGCGTTGAGCGATGGGGCGGAGGTCTTCCAGCTGAGCGTGCAGCTTCCCAGGAGGCACGCCGATGAATTCGCCCAGACTATCGCAGTGCCTCTTCATTTCTTTCATCGCACTGGCAGCGCATACAGAGGAGTCAGCAGAGGAGCGGCTGTCGTGTGATAAGTTGAACACTCGCATCGAATAAAGCACTTCGAATTCAGGTATCTCAGCGCGCACCGTGTGTCGGGCGAGGTGCACCCAATTCTTCATTCTCTGGCAGCACCGACGCTTGATCCATCGCCATGCTTGCGCGGCAGTGGCGCGTTTGAATGCTTGTCGGAGGCTCCATCGGCCCATCGGGCCTCACAGACCCGCCCCTGGCCCTCTTTGGTCCCCGGGAGGGCCTCAAGAGGGCCCCGGGAGGGCTCCGACCGAGGCCACGTGTCAGGAGAAAGGGTGCCGACACCTGGCTAAGCGACCCTCTTGGGGAATTGTAGGAACCCTCCCAAGGCTCCTCCAGGACGGCCGCAAGAGGGCCCCAACAAGAGGGCCCCGAAAGGTCTCCAAGAGGGGGCCCTTCTGAAGCGTCCAAGGTTTCCTTGACCCCCCCCCGGAAGCTGTCGGGCCCCTTCAAGACGGCTTGGGAGGGGCCCAAGAGGGCCCCAAGGAGGGAGGGAGGAGACGCGCGCGTTAGAAGCAGGAGGGACGAGGTGAGTCGTTCGGCCCCCTCAGCGTTCGGTCGGAGGAGGAGGAGGAGGAGGAGGAGGAGGAGGGAGGGGGAGGAGGAGGAGGAGGAGGAGGAGGAGGAGA
>CAUYUJ010019688.1:20037-62350 GCA_963575745.1 Prorocentrum cordatum
CGGGCTGGGCCAAATCTGTTGCTCAGGTGACCCCTGGATATCATCCCTCCGTCGCCCCCCCCAAGCCCGCGGCGGACCCCCGAGCTGCGCGAGGCCCCTGGGCTGGTTTGCCCTCGGCCCCTGGCTGGGGGAGAGGGGGGGTCACCGAAGGACGAGAATTGGGCCAAATCTGTTGCTTAGGTGACCCTGCGCATCCTCATCATACTCTTCCTCACCCCCCTCCTCCTCCTCCTCCTCCTCCTCCTGGTCCTCATCCTCCTCGTCGTCCTTTCCCTCATCCCCCCATTCTTCCTCATCCTCATCCCGGCCCTCCTCCACCTCCTCCCCATGCGGTCGTCGTCGTCGTCGCCGTCCCCCCCCCTGCCCGCCGCCGCCAAGCGGCGTTCGTGGGCGTGCCCAGAGAGCGCACCCTATGTCCTCGCCCTCGTCGTACTCGTCGTCGTAAACTATGGCGCAACCTATGGCGCCACTATGGCTCCCTCGGTATATACCCATGTGCATGCCTCCACCTCCTCCTCATCCCCCTCCTCATCATCCTCCTCATCCGCCCCAAGACAGCCCAATATGTCCCAGGAGTGTCCCAAGACGACCCAAGAGAACCCTAGAGTGGCCGAAGAAGCGCTCAAGCACGGCCCCTAAAACATCCCTGAAGCACTGCCCCTAGAACATCCCTAAAGCACGGCCCCTGAAACATCCCTGAAGCACAGCCCCTAAAACATCCCTGAAGCACGGCCCCTAAAACATCCCTAAAGCACGGCCCCTAAAACATCCTAGGAGCATTGCCCCTAAAAAATCCCTAAAAACACGGCCCCTGTAACGTCCCCAAAGCGAGGGCCTTAGGGTGAGCTTGGGTACCAGCCCCGACGTCGACGTCGCCCTCATCATCATCATCATCCGTCTTCTCCTCCCCATCCTTCCCCTGCCGTTCCTTGCCCTCTTTCTCCCACAATTCGGGAGGGGCAACAACAAATGCGCCCCTGGCCCGAGATGTGCCCAGATTCTCGGGCCAGGTTGGAGCCCCTGCTGGGGCCCTCTTCCGGGTCTCGACGTGAGGAGGGGTGCCCTGGCCGCCGCGGGGGCATCTTCGGAACCTCCTGGGGACACATTGGGCCAGGGGCGCCTTATTAATGGCAGCACCCGATCCCTGCCGCGCGCGCGGCACGCGTGGCGCACCGGCCTCGGCAGCTGCGAGGGGCGCAGTGGCGGCGGCGCCGTGCCCGCAGCCTGACAGGGGCAATCTCTCTCTCTCTCTCTCTATCTCTCTCTTTCTCTCTCTCCCTCCCTCTTTCTCAACCCTCTCCCAGCGCCAAGCGCGGCAAGAAGAAGGTCGGAGCAGATGAGGACCACGACGAGGACGACGACGACGACGACGACGACGAGGATGACGACGACGACGACGACGACGACGACGACGACGACGACGACGACGACGACGAGGCGTCCCTCCTCGTCTCACGAGTAGTAGTGGCGGGCGCCGGCGAACGGAGGACGCCCGAGGAGGAGGAAACGGAGGAGGAGGAGGAGGAGGAGGAGGAGAGAGATATTTCGAATGTCTGTAAGATGGAAGAAGCGCCCTGATAGGAACCGGCAGATGTAGGGTATAACCAGCTAGGTGCATCTTCTTCGCGCTCGCCGGCTGGTGTAAGGATGGCGCAACTGACCATTGTTCCCTCACCGTGGGATTGTGCATTCCGAATCCCTGTAAGTTTGGAAACGCGTCCCAATAGGAACCGGCAGGTGTAGGGTATAAACAGCTAGGTGCATCTTCGCAGCCGCCGGCAGGTGTAGGGTATAAACAGCTAGGTGCATTTTCGTGCCCGCCGGGGGGAGGACGCCTCGTCGTCGTCGTCGTCGCTGTCGTCGTCGTCGTCGTCGTCGTCGTCGTCGTCGTCGTCGGCCTCGGCGTCGTCGTCGTCGGCCTCGGCGTCGTCGTCGTCGTCGTCGTCGTCGTCGCGACCGTCGTCTTGTGCAAGTCGACTCGGCGGGCCCTGGTCAAGGAGGGGAGGGCCCCCCAAGCTGACCACTCGCCGCCCTTCCGGCGGCCCGCAGAGTGCAAGAGCTCACCCCGGAGCGGCGTGAGCTCTTGCACTCCGAGGGCGCCCTCGGAGTGCAAGAGTGGCCCCCGGAGCTCGCCCGACCGCAGTGCAAGGTTTCACCCCGGGCAGAGGTCGAACGTTGCACTGGCGGTCGGCATCCCAGCGGGGCCAATCTTGCACTCCGAGGGCGCCCTCGGAATGCAAGAGCTCACCCCGGAGCGGGGCGGGCTCTTGCACTGTGCGGGCTCTGAGCTCGACTCTGGTTCGGGACTTAAGGGGACCAGGTTACTACTGGCTCCTCCCTCCTCCTCCTCCTCTGCCTCCTCCCCAGCGGCGGGAGAAGGAAGGAGGAGGAGGAGGAGGAGGAGAAGGAGGGGAAGGAGGAGGGAGGAGGAGGAGGAGGAGGAGAGGAGGAAGGAGGAGGAAGGAGGAAGGAGGAGGAAGGAGGAGGGGGGGGAGAAGGAGGATAAGGATGAGAAGGAAGAGGAGGAGAAGGAGGAGGATGGGGCAAGGAGGGAGGGAGACCTCCCCCCCCTCCCCCCCCCCCCCCTCCCTCCCCCCCGGAGGGGGAAGAGGAGGAGGAGGCAGGAGGAGGAGGAATGAGGAGGAGGAGGAGGAGGAAGGGGAGGAGGGGGGAGAGGAGGAGGAGGAGGAGGAGGAGTGAAGGAGAGGAGGAGGAAGGAGGGAGGAGGAGACAGCGGCTGAGGGCGCTCGTTTCTCTTCCCTCGACCGAAACCTCCCACACGCGCGCAAGACGCGCCGGCATCATGGTCCCGCGGGCCACTCCGACCCGCAATCAAACAAGCAGACGGGCTGGGGTCGTCGTCGTCGTCGTCTTCGTCGTCGTCGTCACCGCCCTCGTCGTCGCCCAAGCCAATGAAGCAGTGGTTCGAAAGATACTGAGACTCGGCCATGCAGCAGCAGAAGGAGGAGGAGACGAGGAATGGGATGTGGAGCGCGGCCAGACCCGGGGATGGAAGCACTCGCCCCGACGGTCGATGAGCTCCGATGGCCGCTTTTCGAACGCACCCTCGCCGGCAGATCCAACACACAACGGGGCATCTGCAGAGCCGAGACGCGCCCAGAGAAACCTAAGGACATAAGTTCCCTAATAGTACCTAATAGTCCACACTACCCCACACTCCACCCTCCTCACATTGACCCGTCACACACACCCCGTCCTCTCCCCCCTCACACACCCTCCACCCACCAAAAGACTCCTGCCCAGCCCCCCCACCCGTAACGCAACTGAATGCCCCGCCAGACATTATCAATCCAAGCCCCCAGAAACACCTCTTCTCCTCCTCCACTCTTCCTCCTCCTCCTCCTCCCTCCTCCTCCTCCTCCTCATTCCTCTTTTCCTTTTTTTTTTTTCCACTCCTTTCTCCCCACCCCCCCCCCCTACTACCCCCCCTCCTGCCTCTCCGCTCTAATCGCCGGGCGGGCACGGGGGCAATTGCTGGGCGTCGCATCTAACTAGATGGCCCAAGGGTCAGGGAGCTCCTGATCGCTGAAAATACCTAGGCTGATGAGGCTCCTGCGGATGACGCGGCCCATGACGGGCACCGAGAAACTGTTGCCTAACATCTGCCCGTACTGCCGCGGCGAAGCCATGCCGTCGATACTGATCCGCTGAGTCGGGACGCCCTGCAAACGCTCCATCTCCTTGATGGTCATCATGCGGTGCTTGCTGAAGACCCAATACCCCGAGTGGGCACCGCGGTGGCGAGTAAGGCAAGGCGAATGCCCCAAATAGATATCTGGGTTACGACGCGGGCCGCACAGCAGGTCCCCGATCATCATCTGGCCAGGATCAGTGGAAAACAAGTCGTGCGTACCTGACTGCGTGTTCACTACCTGCTTGAAGTTCCGCTTGCCAGTTGAGCAGCTCGGGAGGGTGCCGGGCTCGCATGACGCATGGCACAATATCGACGGGAGCGTTTTCATTGGGATCTCAGAAGGCCACTGGAACTTAAAGTTGTCGCCCACCTTGGACGTCAGCAAACCCACGATGCATGCGCGACGCCTAGATTGCGGGAGACCGCCGTGCACCATTGTGTTTAGGATCCGCATGTCGACCTGATAGAGGGGAGCCCCGCTTTCATCTTTCAAGTTAATCAAGAACTGCAGCACCAAATCGAACTCCGCGACGAACTTGCGGTGCGTGAGCGATGCCACGTTCTCCTCTTGGGGCACGGGGCTCGAAACTGGACAACCGCCTTCATCGCATCCCCCCGCCCGGGCGGATGGACGGTGGGCGGGCCCGCCGCGGGGAAATTGGGATCTCGATTGTTGAGGCCTAGCCTTGAGGACGATGGCCCCCAGTGCAAGCGCTGTCTGGGGAAGTCGCCATGTGATTTCAAGAAGTGCGCCTCCACCATTACCAAGTCGTCTCCTACTTCTCCCCCCTCCTCCTCCTCTTACTCCTTCTCCTCCTCCTCCTTCTCCTCCTCCTCCTCCTCCTCCTCACCCTCCTTCTTCCTCTTCATTCAGGGGGGCAGGCTGGGGGGATATAGTCAGAGAGAGAGAGAGAGAGATTTGTTTGATCGCACTCTCCCCTTGCACCTAAGGCATAACTTTTGCCAAAGTTCTGTCCTTAGGTGCTGGGGGAACCCCCGTGGGCCCGGCACACCTCGGCTCGCAAAAGCGGGAAGCCCGGAAGGCCGGACACTTTACTGCAAGTGGGAAGCCCGGCAGGCCGGAAACTTTACTGCAAGTGGTGGGAAGCCCCGCAGGCCGGACACTTTGCTGCAAGTGGGGCGCGCGGGTGCCCATCTGGCAGTAAAACTACAGCACTCTCAATACTCCCCACCAGGGCGGTTAGCCTGGGTTGGCCTGGGGCGCGGCGCCTGCGACCCACCCGCGACCCGCCCGCTTCGCGACCCGCCCGCCGCGACACATCGGCCCCAGCACCCGTCTCGGCGGAGGGGGCGGAAATTCTTGGGGGCCCCAGAAGGAGGGGGAGGAAGGCCCCAGAAGGGGGCTAGGAGCCCCCGGATTGTCGAGGGGGACAGGGGCCGACATCTTGACAGGAAGGGGCCCCTCTTGGGGCCCTCTTGGAGCCATCTTGGCTCTCTTGGAGCCCGCGTGGGATCTCTCCTTGCGAACGCTCCCGCCAGGGCTCCTCCAGGAGGAGGGCCCCCAAGAAAAGGAGCACCCAGCCCTCTGGGGGCTCTCTTGGCCATGGGGGCCGGCTTGGGGCCGTCTTGGAGCCACGGGAGGGCTCCTAGAAGGCTCTACCAGGGCCGCGTAGCCAGGTGTCCGCCCCCTCTTGCCTGACACTTGGCCCCGAGGCCCTCTTGGGCCATCCTGGGGCCTTCTTGCCCCCCCCAGAGCATGTCCACACTCGCCCCGCATTTCAGCAGATGATGGCGGGAGGGCGGGGTCGGGCCATTTCAGCAGGCAGGAGGAGGAGGTGGGCGAACTCCACAACTCACCAGTCCCCCTCCTCCTCGCGCGCTCCGCGTCTCCAGCACGAAGGCCATTGGTTTCTTCACCATGATGTATTGCAAGTTGTGGAACACGATGACCCCGCGCCCACCTGCCGCCGATGGGCGAGGAGCGGCGGGGAGGGGGCTCGAGGAGAATGGGAAGTGAAGAGGGTGACGAGGAGAGGGGACAGTAGGGGGATAAGGGGGAGAAGGAGGAGGGAACATATCACGTAGGGAGGAGGAGAATGAAAAGGAGGGGGGAGGAGGAGGAGAAGGTGGAGGAGGAGAAGGAGGAGAAGGAGGAGGGGGAGGAGGAGGAGGAGGAGGAGGAGGAGGAGGAGGAGGAGGGAGGGAGGAGGAGAGGGGTAAGGGGGAGGAGACAGGGGGGAGAGAGGGATAAGAAGGGAGGGGGAGGAGAAGGGAGGAGGACAGGGATATGGAGCAGGAGGAGGAGGAGGAGGAGGAGGAGGAGGGATATGGAGGAGGAGAGGGATAAGGAAAAGAGAAGGAGAAGTAGCCCACGTGAACCAGGGGCGGGCAAAGGGGCATTTCGCCCAGAGCCACGTGGATCTCGCACTCCTTCTTTAAGTCCAAGCCCCGAGAATGGCTGACAAGGGAAGCCGCACACATAGAGATCCGCCGCCGCGCTTGCGCGGCAGTGGCGCGTTATAATGCCCGTGAGCTGTCTGGTGAGGTTTGTGTAATCCCACCGGCGCTGTATTAGGGTGGAAGTGGTTTAGAGCGTTCCCTCTGCCAACCCCATTCTTCCCTGCCCTTGCCCCATCACCCATGCCCCCATGCCGCTAGACCTGAAGGGGGGGGGGGGGGGGGGGGGGGGGGGGGGGGGTCGCGAGGCGTGGTGTTTTTTTTGTTTGCCCAAGACGGCTCCAAGAAGGCCTCGGAGAGCCCAAGATGGACGTCCTGTCCTCCTCCTCCTCCTCCTCCTCCTCCTCAACCTCCTCCTTCTCCTCCTCATCCTCCTCCTCCTCGTCCCCCTCCTCCTCCCCTCCTCCTTCTCCCCCCCCTCTCATCCCCCCTAATCCCCTCCTCCTTCTCCCCCCCCTCATCCTCCTTACCCTGATCATTATCATCGTCATCATGGTCACCGCCGCCATCCTCATCGATTCGAATAGCGGCCGCCGAGAGTGCTGGAATGACAAGGCGGCGGGACTTGCCGCAGGCATCTGGATCTACTCCGGGCGTGGGCTCCACGTCGCGCTGCGTGAGGTCCCCGTACAGAACGCACAAGTTGGGGAAGTTCCCCTCCAACAAGCGCCGAGCCGAGGGCTCGACCTCCGATGCAAACACAGGCAGGACTCGATCCTTGATGCCCAGCATCTCGATCGCAATCATGGCAGTGTCCATGCCAGTGCAGTCCGTCCCAAACAAGAACTTAAAACGACCCGTATGAGCTTGCGCGAGAGCATCTGGTCGGAGGAGCTTGACTTCGGGCACCTTGGCTTCGGGCACCTTCTTCGGCCTCGCCTTCTTCATCGGCTGCTTCCTCGGCTTATCAGCAGGGGCTGCCGGCCGCTTGCGGGGGGAGGCACGCGGGGCGGCCGCCGGCCGCTTGCGGGAGACACGCGGGGCGCTCGGCAGAGGCCGACCATCAGGCGCGGCGCAGAACCCCCAGTCGTCCATCGGACTGCGCCCGCCGGGTGATCCCCAGCCTTGATTCCAGGCGGCTGCGGCTGAATAAGGGGTAAGAAGAGTGGGATCCCAACGATAAAATTGTAGTCGACCGGCTTGGGTTGGTTGTGAGCCCGTCTTGGGTTATTAGGCAGTCTTCCTGGGTTAGGCCGTTGTGGGCCGTCGTGGGTTCGGCCGCATGGTCAGGTTGGGCCGTCTTGGGCAGTCTCGGATCAGGCCGCCTTAGTTTATGCCGTCTTCTTGTGCCGTATTGGGTCCGACCGTCTTGGGCCGTCTTGGGCCAGGATGATTGGCCCCCCTTGACATTATTCCTCCGCCCCGGCTTGACCCCTGGCGGGAGAGAGGGCGCCCGGACCCCAGGAGCCCCGCTGAGCATGGTCTCTGAGCGGCGGCGCCCGGCGGAACGCTTCAGCAGCACGTGGGAAGCGGCGGCAGCGGCAGAATCAGCCCAGCAGCAGGACACAAGGAGAAGAGGAGAGGAGGGCATGCGAGATTGCGGTGAGCGGGGGAGCGGGGAGAGTAGGAGAAGGGAGGAGCGGGAAGGAGGGAGAGAAGAAGGAGAGAGAGGGGGAGAGAGAGAGAGAGAGGGGGAGAGGGAGGGAGAGAGAGAGAGAGAGAGAGAGAGAGAGAGAGAGAGAGAGAGAGAGGGAGAAGAGAGGAAGAGAGAGAGAGAGAGAAAAAAAAAAAAAAAAAAAAAAAAAAAAAAAAAAGAGCAACGAGAGGAGAGAGAGAGAGAGAGAGAGAGAGAGATGAGAAAAAAAAAAATAAGAGAGGAAGAGAGAGAGCGAGAGGAGAGAGAAGAGAGAGAGAAGAGAGAGAGAGAGAGAGAGAGGAGAAATAAAGAGAGAGAGAGAGAGGAGAGAGAAGGAGAGAGCGCGAGTGAGAGAGACGAAGACGATGAGAGAGTGAGAGAGAGAGAGAGAGGAACACAGAGAGAGAGAGGGGAAGAGAGAGAGAGAGAGAGAGAGAGTGAGAGAAAGAGAGGGAGAGATGGAGCCCAGAAAGGGGGGAGTGACAGAGGGAGAGGGAGAGGGAGGGGTAAGAGGAGTGACAGAGGGAGAGGGAGGGGCAAGGGAGAGGGAGGGGTAAGAGGGGGGGAGAAGGCATTAGGGGAGTAAGCAGGGACGAGACATGAGCGTCCGATTTATATACAAACAGATACCAGCAGCAGCAGCAGGGCCGCGTCGTGCTACTGTCGCTGGGGGCGCCCTGCCGCTCGGCGCCCCCAAAAAAATCATGAGAAACAGATGGGGATGAAGACTGAAATCATCGTCGTCGTCGTCGTCTACGTCGTCGACGAGGGGGAAGGCAGTTCTGCTTCTCAAGCAGGCGGAGCGCCGGCGGGCAGGCGAAGCGACGGCGGGCGACGTGGCCACTGCTCGCAGTGGCGGCGGCACCAGCGCTGCAAGCGAGGGAGGTCGTTCGCTTGTCCGCGACCTCCCTCCTCGCCAGTCCGCACGGCCTTCCTCCTCCTCTTCCTCCTAAGTCCCCCTCTCCACCTGACGTCCATCCCGTCTAACGAAGAGGGCCGTCAATGATGGGGAGGGCCGTCATCATTTTTGACGGCCCTCCCGTCAGTCACGGCCCTCCCTCCCTCCATAGTGATATCGCCTGGGGCCCCCGGCAGCAGGGGCGGCCGATCGCTCGCGCGGCCTAGGAGACAGCTCGCGGCGGCCTAGCGGATATCCACATCGGATACGCTGTCCTTGCCCTCCTCGTCCTCGTCCTCGCCGTCGTCGTCGACACCCTTCTTGTCCTTCGCGGTGCTCTCTTTGCCGCCCCTGCTGCATTTGGCGCCCTTGCCACCCTTCGCGGCGAGCCTGCGGATCTTATCCACCAGGTTCTCAGTGCCGGTGCCCTCGTCGTCACCGCCATCGCCGCCTTCAGCAGCGGCCGCCCCCTTCTTGCGCTTCCCCGTCTTCTTAGGATCCTTCTTGTCGTCGGGCTTGCCCTCGCTGGCCTGGGCGTTGTTCTTGAGCACCAGGTTGGCGAACTCAGGGTTGTAGCTCGGGTCCCCCTCCTGCATGTAGGCCTTCATGGTCTCGCGGTACAGGTAGTCATAGGCCCCCTTCATGTGCTCCTCGTTCAGGGCGATCCCGCAATACGGCACCTAGGGCGATCTGGCATGCAAGCATAGGTTGATGTACATTGGAGAGGCCTCGAGACGCTTCCCCCGACCCTGAACGACAACGCGACGACGACGACGACGATGACGACGACCCCCTGGCAACAGCTCCCCCGCATACTGTTTCTCATCCTTCTGCCCCCCCTGAATGAATGAAGGGGGCACCTCAAGGACTGGTTAAACCTCCATGTCCTCCTCCTCCTCCGCCTCCTCCTCATCTTCCTCCTCCTCCTCCCCGCTCCTCCGCCCGGCGGACGCTCTCGGCGAACGCTCTCGGCGGTGCGAAAATGCCGCGACCGGGAGGGGCTCGCGGCCCCCGCCGATGCGGGGAAGGAAGAGGTCGTCGTCGTCGTCGTCGTCGTCGTCGTCGTCGTCGTCGTCGGTCGCCCGTCGTCGTCGTCGTCGCGGTTGCCCTATTGAGACGCTGCGATGGGAGGAGAAGGTGGAGGAGGCGGAGGAGGAGGAGGACCCAAAGACCTTGAAGCGGATCGCCGTCATGGCGAGGCTCGCGTCGCCTAGCGTCAAGGCGACAATCGATTTCAAATTGAAGTCGCGCTTCCACTCGTCGGAGAGCTGGGGCGGGGGCGCGAACCAGAAAACGGGCTCCACCGTCTCGGGCGTCTGGGAAAGGGCATCTAACTTGTCAAGGTTCTTATCCTCCTGGGTGTCCTCGCCTGGCCCCCCCATCAAGGCGATTTCTTTTTTCCCGATTATCATCTTCTTATCCTTGCGCTTCATCGTCCACAGCGAAGGGTTGTCATGGGCCCTCCACCCCACGAATATGTGCTCACCGTTGCTGGTCCCGCTGTAGTGCAAACGTGTTTTGTCCTCTATGACGAGCGGCTTCCTCGTGAGAATGAACATCCTCTCCACTTGCATCGTCCCAGCCGTGTTCTTTCTTTTGACCTCGTCTGAGAGGGGGAGGTCATGGATGGAGGAGGCCCCCCGCAACTCCTGCTGCAGCAGAGCTCCGGCGGATGGGGAGGGCCGTGGGAGAAAGGAATGGGGAGGGCAAAGGACGAGGTGGGGAAGGGGGGAAGGTGGAGGAAGGTGAAGGAGGGAGGAGGTAGGGCGAGTGAGGGAAGGGATGAGGTGGGGAAGGGATGAGGTGAGGGAGGGAGGGCGTCGTCGTCGTCGTCGTCGTCGTCGTCGCCCCTATCCGAGGGCGTCGTCGTCGTCGTCGTCGTCGCCCCTATCCGAGGGAGCGAGGGGGGGGGGGGGGCGAGGAGGAGAGAGCGGGGCAGAGGGACGGGGTTGAGTCCAGCGTGACCTTCAACCTGGTCATGATGGACTCCTCGCTGTAGTTGATGTAGACAACGTGTTTATCTTTCTTCAGTTGTTTGCCTGCTGGGGTCCTGAAACTGTCCATGAGCGAGGCCTCGGACCCCTGCTTGCCAGCGTCGCAAACAAACCAGGCGACCTTGTCTGGGAGTTCGGGGGTGTTCTCATCATCGCCACCAGGCGGGAACGCGGCCAGCGCCGCACCTACCAATTTCTTCATGTGATTGCTCTGGAGGTAAGCAATGCGGGTGTGGGGGCGGCTCGACGCCTGGCGAGCCACTTTCGAATCGTAGAAGACCCCGATGTATGCAGGCTTGCCCCCGGCAATGGCAGCGTCCACCAGCTTCGGGCCCTCGGAGATCGCGACGGAGGCCTTCAACATCTCGACGAGTTCGCTCTCGCGCTCGGGCTCTGGGAACCTCAGTCTCTGGCCCCCGCAGTGCACTCTAGAAGAGGGCCCCCCTCGGCCATCTCGCAAGCCACCTAGGGCCTCTCAGCCATCTTGTCGTGACCAACTCGTCGTCGCAGTGGCCGGGCGCGGCTCGGGGAACTGGCCCGCTTGGGCCCCGGGGGGGGCCCGAAGGAAGGGGGTCCGAGCCTGCCAAGAAGATGGCTGAGAGGCCCTAGATGGGGTCGCTGCCTGTCTGACCGTCTTGGTTGTTGTTGTTGGGCGCTGAGACACCGTCTAGTGCCCACTCAGAGGGGCGTCTTGGACCGCCTTGGGCGCTGAGACGCCGCATTGGGCCCAAGAGGGCCCAAGACGGCGGTGATTTCGCTTAGGGCGCCCCTTAGAGGTCGACGTGTTTTCACCGCACTCTTCTTGGCATCGCTCTTACTTGGAAGGCCTCGGGGTGGCCCATCGGACCCCCAACAGGGCGGCCCAGGAGGGCCCCGAGATATTCCAGCATGACCCAATATGGCGTCCAAGAAAGCCAAGTGCGGCCCAGGATAGCTCCAGGGCCGAATCGGACCTCTTCTCGGGCCAATCGCAGCGCCATCAGTCCCACGGGGCCTCTTCGGACCGTCTGGAGGAAGAAAAGCGCGGAGGCCTGGGGGTGAAGGGGGGAAGAGGAGGAGGAAGGGGAGGGGGAAGAGGAGAAGGAGGAGGAGGAGGAGGAGGAGGAGGAGGAGGAGGAGGAGGGGGAGGCGTAGGAGGGGGAGGAGGAGGAGGAGGAGGAGGAGGAGGTTTACCCAGCAGTCCTAGGCGGCGCGACCGCCGAGAAAGGCTAAGTCCGCTGCAGCTGGACCAGCGTGCGGACCCCTCCCCCCTTTCCCCTTCTTTCCCCCCGTTTTTCCCCCCCTCTCACTTTTCTTCCCCCCCCCCTTACTTTCCAGCATCGAAGATGTCCCGCTTGTGCTTGGCAATCTTGGCGCTCGTGGACTCGTCCATGATGTTGATGCTGATCGTCGCGTTCGTGTGGCTGACAATGTTTATCTCCTCTGCCGTGGTAGTGTGCTTGACCGCCCCCAGGTCCATTTCAGGTTCCTGATCCTCATCATCCTTCTTGTCTGAGATGGCCTGGCCAGTCTCCTGTTTCCACAGCGCCTCAATTTCCTCGAACTCTTCAGGGAAAGGGGCCTCCTCGATCATGCTGCTCGCTGATTTCCGAAAAACAATGGAACGCTTCATGTACTGGTCGTATTCGGTGCCGTAGACGGTCTCCTCCAAGAGGCGGAAACTCTTGATCGCGCTATCCTTCCAGGTGGCCCGCCACGTCCCATTGAGCCTCGAAGACGGGAACCCGCACTGGTTGCGGTAGGACTCGTGCGTGGCAAGAACTTCCGACAACTTCTGGAACGCATCAGGGTTGCAGTAGGGGGACAACTTCTCCAGCAAGATATCTTTCGCTTGCTTCCTGAACAGGGCGAGCTCCGCAATGCCCTTCCCGTTCATGCCCGGCGACTGGCCTTTGAGCGCCCTCTCGCTGATGGAGTCCCCGAGGTAGCCACATTTCCATGAGTCGTAGAGGCTGTGAAATACCCACTTCATGTCACTCACGCCTTTTATCTTCTGGTTGATAGCTTCGATCTTGGCGACTGAATCGAATGGATTCTTGGCCCCATCCCTGTCGTCGCACTCCAGCAAGAATTTTCGCAGATCTGGATGTACAAGCACGCTCTTGTGCACGCGAATCGCCTGGGTGATGAAGGTGGTAGACACGGACTCCGAGCTCTCTGCCATCTTGACCTTCTCCTTGTAGAGCTCGGCCATCTTCTCCACGGTGAGCGTCACCCCCGTATTCGCCTCGTGCTTGCCCTTGAACATGATGACCTCGTAGAGCCGCTGCAAACTGGACCGGCGCATGGAGGCGAAGTCATGCGCGATGTTCTCCCGCTGGTTCACCGCTCTCCAGTGGAGCTCGTCGTCGTCCTCGACGAAGGAGAACCTCGGCTGTCGTCGTCGTCGTCGCCGTCGTCGTCCTCGTCGTCCTAGTCGTCGTCATCGTCATCGTCGTCGTCGTCGTCGTCGTCGTCGTCGTCGTCGTCGAAGTCGTCGTCGTCGTTGTCGTCGTCGTCGTCGTCGTCGTCGTCGTCGTCGTAGTCGTCCTAGTCGTCTTAGTCGTCCTAGTCGTCGTCGTCGTCCTCGTCGCCGTCGTCGTCGTCGTAGTCGTCGTTGTCGTCGTCGTCGCCGTCGTCGTCGTCGTCGTTGTCGCCGTCGCCGTCGTCGCCGTCGTCGTCGTCGTCGTCGCCGCCGCCGGCGGGCGGCGCGACCAGCGGTCGGTCGAAGGCAGGTCGATTGGAGGGAGGGGAAGAGGAAGTGAGGAGCCTCCTCCTCCTCCTCCTCCTCCTCCTCGAGCGGCCGAGCTGCCGACAAGGTATCGGAGATCGGGGATCGGGGATTTGGGGATCGGGGATCGTCCGATTGACGATCGATCGCGCTGGGGGCAGGACTTAACCGTGGTAGACAACAACGACCTCCTCCATCTTAGCAAGACATCATCGTCCACCTTGTTGTCGATGTCGCGTTTGATCGCCAAGTAGATGGCCATCCTCATCTCCTCGGGGGTGAAGCTCTTGAGCTGACCTGACTTGCCGAGCGCTGCGGGGTCCGCGCCCTTCGGGATGGCGATCTGCACGATCACTGGGACGAAGTCGGGCTGCGAGAAGTAGTGCTGCACCAAGTGGTCGATGGCTGCCGGCTTCAACGGAATCCCCGGCGTGGCGGAGAAGTGGGGATCCACGCCCATCAGGTTGAAGCCGCACGTGTAGTTCCCAGTAGCTTTCATCGCCCGCTCGAACTCTTGACTGTTGAACGGCTGAATCTGACCCACCGTGTTGGCGTCATCGCCAGCGTGTATGTCTAACGCGCAGGCGTCCATGATGTTGAAGAACACGGGATTGTCGATGATGGCGCGTTTGGCCTGGGTGACACGGTCGTGAACCTGGGCGTTGCACGCCCGCTCCTCAGGGGACAAGAGGTCGATTGCCTGAGCCCCCCCTCCACCGCCGCCGTCTGGACCAGGCTCCGCATGCGCCTTCGGCTTCGCCTTTGGCTTTGCTCTCGGGGGCATCGCAGCGAGGCTCCAGGACGAACTGCTGCTGCAGCAGCAGCAGAGAAAGAAAAAGGGAAGTTGCGGCCTCATCCGCTGCGCCGCAAAGCGGCCGAGGAGCCTTCCTTGATCGAGAAACCATTGCGGGTGGAGAAGGATGGGGGCGGGGGAAGGCGGCGGGACAGGGGAGGAGAAAGGGGTGGGAGGTTGGAGGAAGAGGGAGGGGGAGGGGAGGACGAATGGGGGAGGGGACAGTAGAGAGCGGGGTGGAAGGCGGCTCAGATGGGGCCGATGGCTCTGGGCGCGACGGTTCGGCATCGCCCGAGAGCTCCACGACGGTTCCAGACTCAGGTGGCCAGATAAAAGATGGGGTCGAAGGCGCCAGACCATTTCGAGCAACCTGATGATGATGCTGTCGAGAACTCCAAAGCCACATGGGGTCGAGGGCTCCAAGGCCATATGGGGTCGAGATGGGGTCGAGGGCTCTGTTTTTTTCCCGGAAAGGGCACGGGCCCAGGGTTCTCTTTTAGTAGGTAAACCTGTCCCCCGGTGCCAACTTGAAGGAGGCCGGCGAATTTTTTCCCTGATAAATAACGAGGTCGAAGGAGGCCGGCGAATTAAAATTTGAGGATGTCTCGAGCGAAACGCTTGTTTTTGAAAACCCGATCGATAAATCACAGGGTGCGGGACACTTTTTCGTGTGTTGAGGATGTCTCGAGCGAAACGCTTGCTCCGCAGAGTTTGCCGAGGATGTCTCGAGCGAAACGCTTGTTTTGCAGAGCCGACCGCGACGCGGAAAAGCGCCCCGCGCGAAGGAATTTCGATGATGTCTCGACTAATTCGTTTGTTTTTGTACGATTTCTTGAATTTTGGCAGGATGTCTCGAGCGAAATGCACGACCCCACCCTAGCACGACCATACCCCAGCACGACCACACCCCAGCACGACCAGACCCCAGCACGACCCCACCCCAGCACGACCCCACCCAGCACGACCATACCCCAGCACGACCACACCCCAGCACGACCCGACCCCAGCACGACCCTACCCCAGCAAGACCACACCCCAGCACGACCACACCCAGCCACGCCTCACCACAGCACGACCCCACCCCAGCACGACCACGCCCCAGCACGACCACGCCCCAGCACGACCCCGCCCCAGCACGACCACCCCCCAGCACGACCACACCCCCAGCACGACCACCCCCCAGCACGACCACGCCCCAGCACGACCACACCCCAGCACGACCACTCCCCAGCACGACCACACCCCAGCACGACCACACCCCAGCACGACCACACCCCAGCACGACCACACCCCAGCACGACCCCACCCCAGCACGAGCCCACCCCAGCACGACCACACCCCAGCACGACCACACCCCAGCACGACCCCACCCAAGCACGACCACACCCCAGCACGACCACGCCACAGCACGACCACTCCCCAGCACGACCCCGCCCCAGCACGAGCCCACCCCAGCACGACCACACCCCCCAAGCCACCCAGACCCGCATCACGCATGAAGCAACAGGCCGCCGACCACACCACGCAACGAACTTACACCCAGCACGCCCCCACCCACAGCAGAACACCCACCCAGCACGACACCCCCAGCACGACCACACCCAAGCACGACCACACCCCAGCACGACCCCACCCCAGCAACGACCCACCCCAGCACGACCACACCCCAGCACGACCACACCCAGGCACACGACACACCCCAGCACCCCGACCCTAAACCCCAGCACGGACCCCAACCCAGCACGACACATCACCCACCTCAGCACGACCACACCCCAGCACGACCCCACCCCAGCACGACCCCACCCCAGCCACGACCCCCCCACCCCAGCAATGACACACCCCAGCACGGACAACCCCACCCCAGCACCAGAACACCCCAACAGCACGACACACCCCAGCACGACCACGCCCCAGACCCACGACCACGCCCCAGCACGACCAGCCCCAGCACGACCACGCCCCACCCCCAGCACGACCACACCCCAGCACGACCACCCCCCCAGCACGACCACACCCCAGCACGACCACCCCCCAGCACGACCACACCCCAGCACGACCACTCCCCCAGCACGACCACACCGCCTTGGTTGAGTGGTTGCCTGTCGTCGTGGAATGTTTCGTGGGGTGTCTCGTGGAATGTTTCGCGGGGTGTCTCCTGGAATGTTTCGTGAGGTGTCTCGCGGAATGTTTCGTGAGGTGTCTCGTGGGATGTTTCGTGAGGTGTCTCGTGGGATGTTTCGTGAGGTGTTGCCCCGTTGGGTATCGTGGAAACGTGCCCATGCTCCACATGTCTATATCCCTTTCCGGGTTCGTGGGTCCATCATGTTCCCGGAAGCGGCTTCGGCCCAGGGTTCTCTTTTAGTATGTAAGCAATGTCCCCCGTGCCCAACTTGAAGGAGGCCGGCGGATTCTTTCCCTGAAATATCGAGGTCGAAGGAGGCCGGCGTATTAAAATTAGAGGATATCTCAGGCGAAACGCTTCTTTTTGAAATCCCGATCGATAAATCACATTGTGCGGGCCACTCCAGCACGACCACGCCCCAGCACGACCACGCCCCAGCACGACCACGCAGCACGACCACCCCCCAGCACGACCACCCCCCCCCAGCACGACCACACCCCAGCAAGACCACACCCCAGCACGACCACACCCCAGCACGACCACACCCCAGCGCAAGGCCACTACACCCCAGCCACGACCCGATCGATACATCACACGGGTGAGGACCACCCCAGCAAGACACGCCCAGCACGACCACCGCCACAGCACGACCCCACCCCAGCACGACCAGCCCCCCCAGCACTGGACCACAACCCCAGCACGACCACCCCCCATGCACGGACCACCCCCCCAGCACGACCAACACCCACAGCACGCCCCAGCCTTAGCAGGACCACACCCCCGACGACCTCGCCGACGTTCACGACACACCCAGACGATCATCACGATCCCACCCCAGCACGACCCCACCACAGCACGACCACCCCCCAGCACGACCACACCCCAGCACGACCACACCCCAGCACGACCCCACCCCAGCAAGACCACACCCCAGCACGACCACACCCCAGCACGACCTTGCCACAGCACGACCACACCCCAGCACGACCACGCCCCAGCACGACCACGCCCCAGCACGACCACGCCCCAGCACGACCACGCCCCAGCACGACCACGCCCCAGCACGACCAACCCCCAGCACGACCACCCCCCTAGCACGACCACCCCCCAGCACGACCACCCCCCAGCACGAGCACACCCCAGCGCGACCACACACTCCAGCACGACCACACCCCAGCACGACCACACCCAGTCGCACCCCCGTGGAATGTTTCGTGGGGTGTCTGGTTGAGTGGGGTGTCTCGTGGAATGTTTCACGGGGTGTCTCGTGGATTCGTGAGGTGTCTCGCGGGTTGTTTCGTGAGGTGTCTCCTGGGATGTTTCGCGGGGTGTCTCGTGGGATGTTTCGCGAGGTGTCGCCCAGTTGGATATAGTGAAAACGTGACCATGCTGCACATGTCTATATCCCTTTCCGGGTTCGTGGGTCCATCATGTTTCGGCAAGGCTTGGGGTGGCTTTGAACTTCCCGCGACGACGGGGTCCGTCGCCATTTTGGCTCAAACGGTGCGCGCGGAGCGCCTCCATCGCCTATGGCGACGATGACATGAGGAGTACTGCGAATAATAGCGGCGTGGGGATGTCCAGAGCAGCCGGCGGAGGAGGGCGACCGGCCAGCTCCCTCGCCGACGATCTCTTGGACGTCCTCTTCCAGGACAGTGACCAGGGGAATCCCCCCCGCAGCCTTGCGGACGAGCTCTTTGGCGAGATGTTCGCCGAGGGGGCTTCGACGACGGCGACGTCTTCTCGCAGCTGGTGGCGACGGCGGCGCGGGGCAGCGGGCGTTGGGCCCGAACTGACGGGAGCTGATGACCTACTTGGCGCTGCTGCCGCCGCAGCAGGCTCGCGGCCGACGCTTGACGATCGCGCTGATCTTGGCCCTGCAGGGAGCGGAGCCGCTGCTTCTGCAGCAGGGAGCGGAGCGGCTCCGCGCGGAGCCGCTGCTTCTGCATGCGGCGGTCGGGGCGTCGTTGAACCGCGCGTGTTAGTGCCGCCGCCGCTGCTGCAAACTGGCGTTGCATGTGCGTGGGCGCAGCCGACGACGACGGGTGTTGGAGACTCGGCTCGAGCGCTACACACTGGCGATGATGGAAGCAACCGCCGAGCGGACGCTCAGGCCGCCGCCGAGGAGTCGCCCGAGAGCGTGACAAAGCGCCACGCTGCCATCACTCTGATGCAACAGCAGCTGGGCCGCAGAGCAGCTGTTGCTGCTGCTGTTGCTGTGGCCGGGGCGCGGCCTGCTGCTGGCGGAGCTGCCGCCGCCGCTGGGCGCCACCAGCAGCGATCGCGTTCCCGCCGCGGGGGCTCGCCGCTGCGGGGGGCGGATGGAGCCCGCGCGCTGCTCGAGCAGGCTCCCTCCCACGGCCTCCCCCCAGCGCCCTCCGAGCGCTGGGAGGACGGGCGCCACGGCGCCATGACAGTCATGGCGCAGGCCCTTGAGAAGTGGCCAAGGGCCCTGGAGGCGGCGTGGCCGCCAGGCGGTGCCTGGCTGGAGCTTCCGCTGCCGTGTTTGCTGGAGCGGGCGCTGGAGGTGGCGGAGCGCGAATGGCGGGTCGGAGGTCGAGCCTACATTGGCTCGACCTCCGACCCCGCCTGGCGCTGGGAAGGGGGGTGGTATCGAATGCGCCTACGGCGATCCACCGCCGTCCATTCCTTATGGTTGCGCTTATGTGGGCGCGCGCTGCTAGGCCAGAGCCTGGCCACGGTACTGGACTATGTGTTCCGTCTGTCGCTGCGGGAACCAAGCGGGGAACATGGAGGAGGATGAAGAAGTGGAGAGGATCTGAGAAAACATGGGGAGGAGGAGGAGGAGGAGAAGGAGGAGGAGGAGGAGGAGGAGGAGGAGGAGGTGAAGGAGCCCCCGTTCTTGTGCGTTCTCCATGATACGGATATGGACATCGAGAAGCATCGAAGCGGGGGCGCGCAACCATCAGATCGCCCAAGACGGATCAAGAAGCCCTCGAGAGGAACGGGAGGGGAGGACGAGAGGGATAAGGCAAGCTAGATGCGCTCGCGTTACATATGACATCCTACCCCCCCCCCCCGCATCCCTTCACATTGCGCTATTTATTTGTCTCCCAGCGAATACTTGTGCACCCATGCATTACCAGGGGATGGAAGGTGACGGCGGATGCCAGCCCATCCTCGGACGCAGCGCTCGGGGGCAGCCTATTCCTCGGGGGGGAGGGGGAGGAGGAGAAGGAGGAGGATGGGCAGATTGATTAAATCCAACTCGTGCGTCGCGGCAGGGTGGCGGACCTCCCGTCGGAGCGGAGCGATCGGCGGCGGCGCGCGGTGGAGGGGGGCCGGGCGTGGATGGACGGCCACCGGCTGAATTGGCGGAGGATGGCGGTGTTGGGATCATGGCCCGACGGGGAGGCTGGCGATGCAGAGGCCCAGGCCATCACTTATGTTAAGGACCGTTTGCCTCATTGCCTCACCAACAGGTGTGCAGATGCCCGTGGACTTGAAATTCGATCACACGGATATTCGTTTGTGTACATCTGTTTTGACTTGCGCAGGCCTGTGATGCAAAATGATATGGGGGGGCGGATGGGCCAGGGGATCCCAGCGCGACTCCAATTAGTGGAAAGCGTCCTCAGTCCTCAGCAGTTAGCAAGTAAGCAAGCAAAGTCGGAGGAGGAGGGGGAGGCGGAGCAGGAGAAGGAGGAGGAAACAGGGGGAGGAAGGGGATGAGGGATGATGGAGGGGAAGGGGGAGAAAAGAGAGATAAGGGGAGAAATGTGTGCGAGGTATGCACGAGATTTTTTTGGGGGACGAGAAGGGCCGGGAAGGCCCGCCCAGATTTACAAGAAGCCCTCGACTTTGGAGGAAGAGAGGCGGAGGAACGGAGGAGGAGGGAGAGGAGGAGAAGGAGGAGGAGAGAGGAGGAGGGAGGAGGAGGAGGAGGAGGGTGGTGAGAAGGAGACTCGATCCGGCGGGGGCCTTAAGGATACTTTGATGAATCAGGACCCCCCGAGGTGGGGGTTGAAGTCTCCTGGAAGGCTTCATTCGTTAACCAATGCCCCAACCGTACTATGGCGTTTTGCCATTCTTATACTCACCTATTTTTGTTGTTTTCCCTTCCCTCCTCTCCTTCCTTCCTTCCTCCCTCCCCTCCTGTCCGCTCTCCTCCCTCCTTCCTCCTCACTCCTTGGCCCCCTGCCCCGCCACCCCCTTCTCCTCCTCCTCCTCCCCTCCCTCCCTTCCTTCCCCTCTTTTCTTCATCCTCCTTGTTCTTCCTTTTTTCCTTTTCTTCTTTCCTTTCTTTTTCCTTCTTTCTTTCCCCCCTCTTCTCTTACTTTCTTTCCCCTCCTTTGTTCTTCCCTCCTCCTCTCCTCCCCTCGCCTCCTCCTCCTCCTCCTCTACTCACCACTCATTCTTTCTTCTCCTCCTCCCTCCCTCCCCCTCCTCCTCCCCCTCCTCCTCCTCCTCCTCCTCCTCCTCCTCCTCCTCTTCCTTCTTTTGCCCCCCTGATGCACGCGCGCGCCCTCGCGGCAGGCCGGCGGCGATCCTCGTCGCCAGGGGCCGACGGCGTCGCCGGCTGCCCGCGGGGGCCGCCGCGGCGCGGGGCGCCGGCCGCCGCCCAGCGGCAGCGGGCGGCGGGCGGCGGAGGGGTGGCGGAGCGACGACGACGACGACGACGACGACGGCGACGACGACCCCGTTGCTCTGTTCGCTGGGGTCAGGGCGAGGAAACTTCAGACGACGAGGTAAACGGAGAGTGGGAAGAAGATGAGGAGGGGAGGAGGAGAAGGAAAAGCAGGATGAGGAGGAGGAGGAGGAGGAGGAGAAGGACAAGAGGGGGCCCTGCCCCCCCGCCGCGGCTGCTGGAGAGGGAAAAAGAAGAAGAGGATGACGACGCAGATGATACTGAAGAAAAGGATGATGATGATGATGATGATAATGATGGTGATGATGATGATGATGATGATGATGATGATGATGATTATTATGATGATGCTGATGCTGATGCTGATGCTGATGATGAGACGATGGGGCAATGAAACGACCAATATGGGGATAATGGCGATGACGATGCCGATGATGGCGATGACGGGGATGATGCGGATGATGATGATGATGATGATAATGATGATGACGGCAACGAAGATCATGATGATGACGATAATGATGATGACTGCGACAGGGACGAGCGAACTACAGAAGCACGGGGGGCGAAATGCATGATGTGACGACGATGATAATGATGGTGGTGATGATGAAGATGATGATGACGAGGGCGATGATGGAAATGGTAACTATGACAATTGGGGTGATGCCTGACGATGGGCGGCGATGACGATAACGACGATGATGATGATGATGATGATGATGATGATGATGATGATGACGATGATGATGATGCTGATGGCGATGATGATGGTGATGGTGATGGCGCGGGCCATGATGACGATGAGGAATGGCGGCGATGGTAATGATGGCGACGACGACGAACGACGACGACGACGACGAGGGCGGCGGCGGTGACGAAGACGACGAAGGACGACAACACCGACGACGACCACGACGAGGAGGGGGGAAGAGGAGGAGGAGGAGGACGACGACGAATAAGTAAGAGGAGGAGGAGGAGGAGCAGGAGAAGGAGAAGGAGGAGGAGGAGGAGGAGGAGGAGGAGGAGGAGGAGCTTGTGCCCCCTGCCTGCCGCCGGAGTTCGTGCCCAACGGAAGGACACTCGTCGTCCCCGGAGGTCCCGACAACTCTTTATTATTACCACCGCCGAAAAACCCGCCGCGCCAAAAAGAAGGAGGAACAGGAGGAGGAGGAGGAGGAGGAGGAGGAAGAGGAAGAGGACGACGAGTAACCCGAGTAAGCCTAAGGCCAGGCCTCAGGGCCGAGGCGGGGGGAGGGTTCCCCTGCAGGCCCCCCTGCCGGCAGGGAGGCCATGCACGCTATGGGCGGCCCCCCCGGGGGGCGCCCGGCGGAGGAGGGGGAGGGCGGCCAAGGTTCCCGCGGGGCCCGCCGTCAGGGAGTGGAAGAGGGGAGGGAATCGGCTTACCTACGACGTTTCTTGTACGACGGCTCTTGTCTATGGGGTTCTAGATGTCCTCGGGACTGGAGACGACGACGACGAAGAGGACGACTTCGTCTCACACACGCCCACTGGGTCGGCGGATTTGGTAATGATGGACGTGATGAGTTGGATAGTTTTGTTGTCTACTGTTATGTTGGAACATTGGAAGATGAGGACTTTATTGTGCATATGGCTCATTTGGTACTGGGTCGCGTCTGTCGCTGCTGAGCCGTATAGTTACCGAAATGCATACGATACGTTTGCAGGTTTTGCATTTCTTGTGTTCGGGGCGTGGGTCGCCCTCAGAATGAAGCATCAGGACGACGTTAACCAAGAACTATTTTTCGAGCTCAGCAAGCAGGAAATTTCTGCCGCTGAGAAGCTCTTCGACTTATTGAAGTTAATGCTGCCATCTTTTGTCATCGCACCCTTGCTGATAGGCGACACGGTGGCAAGACACATCGAGCGCACGTCAATCATGTTCATTATGCTGGACAGTTTCGACGCTATGGCACGCAGCCTGACAGCCTCAGAGCTGCTCGAATTCCTGAACACATCCTTCACGAACATGGATGTGATTTGCAAGCGGCAGGGCGTGACGAAGATCGAGACCTTCAAGGAGGAGTACGTGTGCGCCGTGGGCGTGGTCCCTGAGGAGGAGGAGGAGGGCAAGGCCAGCGGCCACGGCGTCATCCTGGAGAGGTTGGTGCACGCCGCGCTGGACATCCTGCACACATCTGCGTCGTCGCACGGTGCGCGGGGGGACGGCCTCAAGGTGGGGATCCACTCTGGGCCCGTCGTCGCCGGAGTGGTGGGCGAGAAGCTGCCCCGCTTCCGCCTCTTCGGGGACACCGTCAACACCGCCGCACGCATGATGCAGAAGGGGCCGCCGGGCAAGGTGCAGTTCGGGGTCGAGACGTTCAGGGAGCTGCCAGTCTGGGCCTCCGCCGCGGCCGTGAGACAGGGGGAGGTGATGATGAAGGGAAAGGGCCTGATGGCCACTTACCTGCTCGAGCCCAGCCAGGACGCGGCTGGAGCGTCGGGTGAGGCGTTGCCTCCTCGGCGCCTCAACAGCGCGGCATCGTCGGCGCACGGAGCCAGCTCGCGTCTGACCCGCTCGACCTCCATTGCAGGCGTCTTGATCCAGAAGTTCGAGGACAAGCGGGGGAGAATCAGGAGGAAGACCGGGGTGTCGAGAGGACTTGCGCCACGGGAGGGCTTGGTTGAATCCACCGATTTCCAGGCGGTGCTCGACCAGTTCGAGCGCACGATTAAGTCCCCGGGGCCACCACCAAGACGCACGGGATGGGGATGCTGGAGCTGGTTGAAAGAGAAGGTGTGGTGCCAGATTTGGAAGGGTTTCCCGAAGAACCTCGAAGAGTCCTTCCTCGAGTGGTACTGGCTGGATAAGACGCTCAACGAGGTTGGCACAAATATCGACTACCAGCTGGCGCTGCTCGCAATCCTCACCGTGGTCGAGACCAGCTACTTGGCATATGGCATTGTGCAGAAGTCACCAGATAGGCCAGAGAACGTCTGGACGGACGTCGGAGCTCGTCGCGAGCTGGTGGTGTTTGCACTCTGCCGCTTCGCCTGCATCGTCATCCTGTCCGCGCTGCGATGGAAAGTGAAGCAGACGCTGGCGACGACGGGGCGCCGCCGCGGCCAACCCCCAGCGTCGTGGAACTTATCCGAGTGCGCACTGATGGCGATCGTCTGCATCGTGGCCACGCTGGTCTTCATATCTTACGACGTGCTGAATGTAACTGGCGCAGTTCCCCAGCACGAGTGCGGCTGGTCACCTCCTCCTCCTCCTCCTCCTCCTCCTTCTCCTCCTCCTCCTCCTCCTCCTCCTCCTCCTCCTCCTCCTCCTCCTCTTCCTCCCGCCGAACCCCTCCTCGCTTCTCTTGCTGAGGTCACCTGATCATAGATTCAACCCGCCGGCCGCAAGGGTCTCGCACAACATCGTGAAGCTCATCTTCTACCCAGTTTTCATGTTGAGCCTGTGGCACTTCGACCTGCGGGTCTATCATTCCCTCGGCCGGGATGGGCATTCCAAGACGGAATTCGTCTTCGAGTGATCGATGGGTTGGCATCTCGCCCTCGGCGGAGGCAGGCGGATAGCCGCTGGGAGCCAGCGGAAGTGATTAATCGGCGGCTTCGCTGTCAGAAGCCCACGGAAGACTGGCAGAGGCTTGCCAAAGTGAACAGTTCACACACCAGGAGTTGGCGTACCTTGGGTCTCTGGAGTCGGCCATGCGGCGGATATGTTTCACTAGGGGACATGACATGAGGCGGGAGGTGAGGAGGAGACAAACGTATGCGTGCGTGCGTGTACCTGTGTTTTCTGTGCCTGCTCGGGTTGGCCCGTCCTCGATCGCACCTGTCACGCTGTCATTAAGCACAATGAATCGCATTCGTGGCTCGATTGCGTCGGACCAATCCGCGGCGCTGGCGGGCCAGAGCTGCCGCAGGTGTGCTCCTTCGGAGCTGCGCCTTCGTCGAGATCGTGAGCCCGACCTGCAGCGCCGCTCGAAGATCTGCTTGCCCTGATAGCTCTCCGGCCGCTCCGCGGCCACTTCCTCCTCCCGGCTTGGAAGCTATGGAAGCGTTCCGCTTCCATAGCTTCCAATGGCTCCCGGAGGAGGAAGAGGAGGAAGAGGAGGAGGAAGAGGAGGAGGAGGAGGAGGAGGAGGAGGAGGTGTCTTCGCCGTGTCCAGCTATGGAAGCGTGCCGCCGCTGGCCCGACCGCCTGCTGGACCCAGCTCGCCGCACGCCAACACGAAGTGCGCCGCCGGAGCTGCCGCAGGCGCAGGCGGCCCCGACTGGTGCAGCGGCTCCCCGGCTCGCGCGGCAGGGGGCGGCCCCCGTGCCGTGCTGCAGAGGTGTCCGAGCGTGCGGTGTCCCCAGGCCGTCGCGGCGGGCTGCTGGTTCGCCGGCTTCGATCGACTGATGAAAGTTCGCGCAAGCAATCCACGCATCTGTGGGCAAACGCGACTGGGGGGGGGGGGCACATGAGCCTGCTCCTGGGCGCTGGCAGAAGCGTCGGCCGATCTCCACCATCTTCCCGTATGCTCTGGGCCAGCTTCTGCTCGCAGGCGAAGACGGTATAACACATTATGTCTGTCATCGGGGGTACCCTGTCTCGGGGCGGCTGGGAAGTTTATACCCCCCTGCCACCGTGGGGGCATCAACCTCCCAGCCGCCCTGGGACAGGCGCCGCCGATGGCGGACAAGCTTATGCTGTACCGCTCCGCGCCCCCTTGAATGCATGGGGGCGAGGGTGGTCTGAAAAGGTACCCGGACGGTACCTAAACGAGCCCCCTGGGGCTCCGGAGGGGCTCGAAAGGGGCACGAAAGGGGACCGCTTCTGACCCCCCCATTTATGACCCCCCATTTAGTCACGCCCGAGTTTTATCCTCGCCCGACTCGATCCTCGTCCTGGTTCCGCCGTGCCGCGACGGAAGAAGCTCCCTTCCCCTAGTCGAAGGGACTGGCCGCCCCCTGCCGCCCACCGCTGCCGGGCGCCGCCGCCCCCCGTGCTGCCGCGCCGCCCTCCCGGGGCGCGCCACCGCGTGGCCTCCCCGTGGCGGAGCAGGCGCCCTGGTGCATGCCGCCTGGGCCCGCCCGGCGCAGAGGCTCTCGAAAGCGCCTACGGGGGGGAATGGGGTCGGATTCGAGGCTCGAGGCGTTCGGACGTTTTCGTCAGTCCTCGGCGGCTTTCCAGCCGCGGGATGCATGCCAGAGCGCGTCCTGGGGGCGCGCGGATCGTCCCAAGCGGCCGCTGGAGACCCGAGTTATGGCCCAAAAACCCACTTCGGCGGCGTGCCCGGGCCCTGGCGCCGCTCCAAAAAATCCGCGCGGACATACGAAAGTTTGTGTGCATACCGCGCCTCTGCTGCCCACCGCCCGCCGTGCGGCAGCGCGGGCAGGTAGTCGCAGCCGCCCAGTACGCACGGGTCCGGGCGCGGCGCAGGCGCGAGCCGGGAGGGCGTCGGCCGCTCGCAGCCCTGGAGGTCGGCCAAGCACACCTCCACGCCGCCGCGGCCATTGCCTGGCTTCCCTGCGGTGAGGGCACTGGATAGGGAGCCCTTGGACAAGGAGTCCAGAGTCTGAGAGCCTACGGAAGGCCGATTGAGGCTTGGCCGTGGGCTTGGCCATGGATCTCACCGCGGTTTCTTCCCAAATGCGCAAGGATTGGCCGCCCTCTGCTGCCCGCCGCTGCCGGGCACCGCTGCTGCCGCGTGCTGCCGCTCCACGCCGCCGTCCCGGCGTGCCAGCGGTGTGCCGCCCCTGCGAGGGCCTCGGGTGTGCCGCGGGCGTCCTGCGGCGGCGCTCCGGGGCCTGCCCGGCTCAGGTGCTCGTTTGGCGTCTGGGACGCCCACATCGACCACAACCAGTACTCAGCTGGTTTCGGTGTTCCGACAGCTGGCGGCGTGCACAAGACATCTCCCAGAGTGTACCCTCGGTGTGGCTGTGGTCGCTTGCTGTCCCCGCACATGAGCGTCCCGTGCGCAGCTCGCGGAGCCACACGCTCGTATGGTCCTGCCCGGCTCAAACGCTGAGGGTGTGTTTCGTTTTGTTCGTTTTGGAGGTCTAGCCTCACGATGTTCCAAGTCACTTCATAGCCTGAAGCACCAGACAAAATCTCGAGCTCCAAGAACGCACCGAAACGAAAGGGCTTTCACGTGTCAGACTTTGGGAGGCGATACTCGTTCTTCGACATTGTTTCGATACTCTTCTGGGTGCTCGAGATTACGCGTGGGGTGTGGTCCTGAAGTGCGATGGGAGCAACACCAGTCTGGCTCTTTGTATTCTTCGTGAGGGAGAAACACACACAGACACAGTGCATCGTCGATTCCCCTCGAAACCATTGGAAACCATGGGAAGTGGGGGGGGGGAAGACAAAAGCCCAGAACACGTGGGAAAAGATGGGGGATCCTCTACTACTCGTGTGCCTCCATCGGTGTGTCCCTGGGCCCCCTTGGCTTCCTTTTGGCGCGTCGTGCTGCCGCGCGTTGCAAAGGGCCGCGGGCTCGGCCCGCGGCCCCTCCGTGCGTGCAGAGGGGGGGGGCGGGCGCAGGCAGACCGCGCCCGCCTCCCCCGCGGCCCCTGCCGGGCCCGCGGCGGGGCGGGGCGGCGCCCGGGGGTTCCCTCCTCGGGGGGCGAAGGGCCCGCCAGGGCAGCGGGGGAAGCTCCGGAGGGGAAGAAAAAAACACACAGACACAATTCATCGTCGACTCCCAGGAGAACATGGGAAAAGATGGGAATCGGGGGGGGGAGACAACCCAGAACATATGGGGCAATGTGGGGAAGTATCTTATTTGTGTGCATTGTTAGTGCGTGCACGGGAATGATGAGAAAGGTTTTTCGGGTGTCGTGTCCAGGCTTGGCCCCCCGCGTTGCTCATCGCAACCGCTCGGGCTCAAGCGTCAAAAGGCAGGGGTTTGTCGCTCGATGGCTGTCACGCCTTCCCACGTGGCACTTCTCGCCTGGATCGCCGTGATAGCCCCCTCGCTCTCCGGCTGGCTGGCCGGCTCCGCTGCTGGCCGCTCCGCGCCGGCAGGCCCAGGCCGCGCGGCGGCCGTCGACTGGTGCTGGGAGCCCTCGCCGTGGGCTTGCTCCTGCTCCTGCACCTGCCCGTCGTCGGCGGCGCCCGAGCCGCCTGCCCCGCCCCCGCTGGGGGCCTCGGTGCGGCTCGCGCCCGACGGAGCCGCGGCGATCGAGGTGGTGTGGCCGTGGCTGGGAGGCCTCGCGGTCTCGCCCGACCTCGCCCTCGCCGGCTGCCTGGGGTTCGGGATCTTCGAGGTCATCTTCGTGCTGTATTGCTGTCGCCGTGCTGCACGGCCCGACTCGACGCATCGCCGTGTGATCCACAATGGAGCAAGACTGGGTGCCGGGGACGCAGTTGCTCGTGTCGTTCGTCACTGACCCTGGGTTCAGGCACGAGCGCGTCATCGTATGGCCGTGTCACGAGGGATCGTGGATCGTGTACACGGGCGGCGGTGACCTGTACGTGGAGGAAGAGAAGGACTGGGACAAGGTGTACCTCATGACGGCGGGTCAGCCGCCGAGGTCTCTGCCAGACGACGGGGCCAAGGTCGTGCAGTTTGCGAGGTTCCCGACGGACGACGAGCTGCGCGGGCTCATCGCCGAGGCCCGCGCCGAGGTGGCGTCCTTGCGGGAGTCCGAGCCTGACCGCCGCGTGCCGTCGGACCCGACCTACTTCTTGTCGGAGGATGGCCGCCAGCACCCACTCCTTCGCCATCGCCTCCAGGGCAAGCAGGTGAGGCGCGCCGGCAAGGAAGGCAACCCACCTGTCGCCGATGCGGGCGCTGTGGCCGCCGAGTCCCTTGGCGGCGCTGAGGATGCGGGCGGCGGCGTGCTGGCCGCCGACGGCGAGCGACATCGCTGGCTCGTGAGCGAACCTGGTCTGGTCTGGGAGTTGGGCACCCCTGTGCCGCACGCATCCGTCATGATCAGGCTGGGTGACCGCGGCGTCGCCGACATCAACGGCGTGACGGTGCCGGTGCAGAGCGTTCCCGAGGCGGACGTGGGCGACTACGCGTCCATGAAGACCTCGGCCTACGAGGTGGCGGTCCGCGACGCCGACGGCACGCCCACGGACTTCGGGCGGCGTGTCGGGATCGTGCCGAGCCACTCGCCCTCTCACGGCGAGGTGGCCAAGCCGACCGCCCCCGTGGATGCCACCGAGCTGGGTGACGCTCGCACCTTGTGGGTGGACACTGACGCCATGAACGTCCGATTCAAGTCGTGGCGAAACGTGGTCATGGAGAGCTACCCCACGGTGTGGACCGACAGTCCTGTGGAGGGGCCGTCCAGCTTGATGTATATTCTCAGGCATTCTGATCGGCACGGTGGCAACATCAGGATGTGGCTCGACCTCTGGTCCCGCTCGAAGAACCTGGGACCGGGCGAGCGTGTCATGCACGAGCTCTCCGTCCTCTGCGAGGTTATCTACGTGGGAGGCACCTACGATCAGCTCAACATGCCGTCGCTGGTCAGTTTCGAGATCATAGCGCGGCGCATCCAGAGTATCGTGGACGCTTACTCGGGCGACCCTTCCCGACCGCAGTGGGCCAACGCGAGGCTCTACTCCTGCGTGGGTTCTGCAGTGGACATGGTCGCGCCCGAGCTGAAGCACTACGTGGCCAAGAAGGCCAAGGACGAGGCCGAGGTCGAGTCCATGCGGGTCCGAGCCCGCAACCTTCCGATCGCTGCCGACGCCGTCGCGGCTGGCGGCCTTCCCGCCGCTGGACGCGGAGCACCCGTCGCCGCCGCGGCGGGCCAGCCCTCCAAAGGACCGGGCCGTGGTGCCCCGAAGGGAGGCAAAGGCGCCGCTGCCGCGGCGGAGACTCAATGAGTAATATGACCCTCGGCGGCGGGACTGGCCCAACCTCCGCCGTTCGCCTTCCTGGGCTTGCACGTGGATCCGCTGAGATCTTCCCGTTGCCCGACGACCCCAGCCTCGTCGCGGACTTCTGGATCCACCTTCAGGGGCGTGCCCAACGCCGGTTCGTGAGGGACTGGCGGCAGCGCGCGCGTTCGCTTAATTGGTTGTGGGGCGCTGGACATCGCGAGGCCGCCCGTCGTGCTCAAGGTGACGTCCATCCATACCGTTTTCGACTTCAACAGGAGGTGCTGGTGCGAATCGCCCAGGGGGTCCAGATCTACATGGATCCACCCTCCGATCTCTCTCCGAAGGAGGCCTTTCAGGGGCCACTTCGAGGCCGCGGGGTCTACGACACCGAGACGGCCTACACTACCCTGGCACCCTACCAACGGGGCGCGGTTTCTCTTCCCTGCGACGTCTCGACGGCCCCGGCTGTGGGAACCCTGGTCACGGGGCGCGCCCTCGAGTATCTGGTAGAGGCAGAGGAGCAGATGATCAGGACTGATGCTGAGGTCCAGCTTGACCGTGAGACGAATGGCGAAATCAAGACCTACACCGACCCCCTGCTCGCCAATAGCCGCCGCCGATACTCCACCTTCGTGAAGGATTTGAAGCGGAAAGGCTTGGCGGGCTTCACCCGCGATCCCAAGGAGTTCGTAGGTGTTTTCTTCGTGTGGAAGAAGGAGCGTGCCTCCATGAGGATGGTGCTCGACTGCCGTCGCTCTAATCAACGCTTCGTGACCCCTCCTGGGGTGGAGCTGCTGTCTACTGAGGGGCTGGGCCGTATCGAGTGCGGTACTTCTGCTACCCAGGCGGCCTGGCCAAGGAGTTCGGCATCGTCGGGCAGGTGGTGGAGGGGGTGCCTGTTCGCGCCGACGACTACCTCTGGCCGTGCGCCCTCGCGCTGCCCATGGGCTGGACGTGGTCGCTCTACTTCGCCCAGGTGGCCAACCTCGGCCTGGTGGAACGGGTCCCCGCGGTCACATCGAGCTGCGTGGCTACCGATCGGGGGCCCCCTATCGTGCTGTCCCCGACCTCCTCCTGGCACTACGTCTACGTCGACAATGTGGGGCTCTTGTCGCTCGACGCCTCCTACGTCAAGGGGGCTTTGGCGGACACCATCGCGGCCTTCGACGCCGCGGGCCTCATCATGCATGACATCTCGGTGGACTCCGACACCGCCGAGGCGCTGGGAGTGACGCTCGATGGCCAGAAGCACCAGACCCTCGTCAACCACCGGCGCTACTGGAAGGTCAGACTGGCCCTCCGGTGGGCCCTCTCCCTGCGTCGCCTGGCAGGGCGAGAGCTCGAAGTTTTGCTTGGCCACTGTACATTTGTCGGCCTGATGTGCCGGGAGACCCTGTCCGCGTGGCACACCGTCTACACCTTCATCCGCGAGCGGTACTGGGCCAAGAGCGACGTGTGGGACTCCGCACGGCAGGAGCTCGAGTGTTTCCTCGGGCTGATGCCGCTCCTTCGCTCCGAGTGGGATCGGCCGTGGCTCGCGCAGGCACTGTCCGTGGACGCCAGCCCGTACGGCTGGGGTATTGCCAGCTCCGAGTTCGGAGTGTCGACGGTGAAAAAGCAAGGCAGGATCCTCGAACGATCTCGTTTCCGTCGTCTCGGAGGGTTGCCGGCTCGGGCCAGTGCCCTCGCTGCCGCAGGGTTTGTCTACTCGCCCATCACCGCTCGATGGCAGGTCGACGACGAGAAAGAGCGTGACCCCTCGGACGTTCGGGAGGCGGGTGCCTGGGAGATGCGTAAGGACTTCCCTGAGATTCCTGGGGCCCTCCTCCACGGGGATCGGTGGCGCTTGATTCTGCATGGCAAGTGGGCCTACTCCGAGGATATCCTGATTCTTGAGGCCCGCGTTCTGGTCAAAGCTGTCGCAAGAGTTTGTAATTGTGTTCCAGGTGGATTCTGCAGAGTATTGTTATCGGGAGATAATATGTCAGTGATATTAGCTTGTGAAAGATTTCGGGCCCGCAGCTTCGGGCTCTTGGTGCAGATCAGACGAATCGCGGCCTACGCTCTGGCCCGAGGGGTTCGATTTGGGTTCAGGTGGCATCCCTCAGAGCTCAACAGTAGCAACGCTGGGTCCCGTATCTACGACCCCAACTACGACTCCACGAAGGATCTCACTCGCCTGGTGGCTGATGGACACGGACCCGGTGACGTCCTGCCTCAGCCTGCGGATCTACCTCGATCCGACGGCGTCGCGGCTCAAGATCCAGGATCGCTCGACACCCCTGATCCTTTCGCCTGCACCGTATTCCACGACTGCCATGAAGCGGACCCGCACCCTGGAGGCGCCGAGTCACAACATCGCGGGCAAGAAGAGCCGGCACACGACGACCAGTACGCATCCGACGGCGACTTCCTGTCCGCCTTCAGCGACCCCGGGGCCATCGAGGACACGCACCCTCCCGCGACCGGAGATTCGCTCGAAGCTGGAAGCTGGGGAGGTGCCCCTGGCCAAAGGGTCTCTGGAGACGCTAGCAGCCAAGGGGCCCGCGCGGGCTACAGCAGCAGTCACGGCCGCTGCCACCGCCGCGGCCGCCGACGTGGACAGCGATGGCACTACTACGGCCGACGAGATGGAGAGGGGAGCCGACGGCAGGTCATCTCAGCAGCGGGTCCGCACCCTGCGTGCCGATCGGCGCGCGCGCAAATACCTGCAACTAGCCGAGACCCTGCCGCCGCAGTCGTCGGTGCTGGAGGAGATGGCTGTGTCGGTGCGCACGCAGCGCCAGTACGTCATGGAGCTGCAGGGGTTCGTGGACTTTGCCTACCTGCGACAGCTGCGCACCACCACGTCCGCGCTCACCGACGCCGCCCTGGTGGAGTACATGAACCACATGTTCTTCCGGGGCGAGCAGGCGTTCAGGGGCGAGAAGCTCCTCGCCGCGGTGATGGCCCGCTCACCCGAGTTCTCGAGAGTTGGTATCAGCAAGATGCCAAGAGCCTGGCGTTGCCTGAAGGGATGGAGGCGCCTGACTCCAGGGCGCTCCCGCAAGCCCGCTCCCCTGCCGGTCTGGTGTGCCATCGCGGTGGAGTTCGCAAGGCGGGGCATGCTGGCCATGGGGCTTGCCGTGATGATCGGAGTCAGCTGTTACCTCAGGCCCTCGGAGCTCCTCAACCTTACCTCGGACAACCTGGTGGCTCCAGCCTCGCCTGTGTCGCAGTACTGGAGCCTCCTTTTGCATCCTTCGGAGGGGGAGAAAAGGAGCAAGACGGGGGATGCGGACGACTCGCTGATCATCGACTCAGCCTACATGCTGCCGTGGGTGCACGACTTCCTCCAGGCCTTGAAGGACAAGGGCGGCCGGCTGTGGTCCTTTGACTTTCTCACCTTCTTGGCGGAGTTCAAGACTGTGGCCAAGATGCTGGGCATGCCGCACCTTGTACCCTACCAGATGAGACACTCAGGGCCGTCGATAGATCGCCTCAAGCCGGACCGCAGCCAGGAGGAGTGTCAGAAGCGCGGAAGGTGGAAGAGCTGGAAAAGCCTCGTTCGCTACGAGAAGAGCGCCCGCCTCGGAAGCTTCTGGAACGAGCTTCCTGCCGACATACAGGCGCACATGCGCCTGTGCGAGGACCAGCTCGTCGAGTTCCTCTGGTCGCCCGAGCGTGCCCCAAAGCCACCGCCCGTCCGCAACTAGCCAGGGATGGCACCTACATGGCCGACCTGTTCTCTGGCTCGGGCAAGGTTGCTCGAGCGGTGATGCAACTGGGGTTCTCCGCCAAGGCCTGGGACATCATCCACGGTCCCAACCATGACATCACCGACCCGGCTGTGCTCAGGCCGCTGCTCTCGGACATCCGTGACGGCAAGGTCTTCGCCGCCATGATTGCCCTCCCGTGCACCTCGCTGACTATCGCTCGTGATAGGACCTTTCAGATACGTTCACGCACTCAACCGTGGGGGACCGACCTTACTGATGCTACCGATCGTGACCGAGCCTCACTCGAGATTGGTAACAGGATAATTCGGGCTGTACTTCGCATTATTAGACATCTCAATCGTTATAAGATTCCTTGGATACTTGAAAATCCGTCAACGTCCCGCCTGTGGTTCATTCCAGAGATACTTGCTCTGTGCAGTCAGGCACGCGCTGAATGGCGACTTACAGATTTCTGTCAATGGGGAACGCCGTGGCGAAAAAGGACATGGCTGGTTTGCGGCAACATGGACCCTGAAGACACTTGCCCCCTGGACAGAGTGTGCACTGGAAAAGCTGGTATGTGCTCTCGCACTCTCCGCCGTCATATCGAGCTGAGTGGGCGCAATGACCAGAATGTGTTGTGGACCTCTATTGCCCAGCCTTACCCCTCGCGCCTGGCCACTGCTCTAGGTAAGTCTCTCGCTGCTAAGAAGCGCGCCTCCTGCTCGTACAACTCGGGCGGCCCCGTACGTACTGGGGCCCAATAAGGCTCTTGCCTTATGTGCTTTCGCTTTTCCCCTCCTCTCTTCCCCTCCTTCGCCCCTGTGAACCCTTTTCAATTCGGGATGTTCGGAATGCCTTGGACGTGTGATTCTAACGATCTCACGTCGTCCCAGCTGTGTGTTGTAACCCTGTCAGATAGTAGCAGATCTTCTCCGCTGGTAAAACACGGTCTCATTATGTTAGTGCGTGCACGGGAATGATGAGAAAGGTTTTTCGGGCGTCGTGTCCAGGCTTGGCCCCCCGCGCTGCTCATCGCAACCGCTCGGGCTCAAGCGTCAAAAGGCACCCGCCCTTTCGAACAATGTTCTCCCATCCCTTACTTCAATGCTTTGCAGAATGCCTTGGACGTGTGATTCTAACGATCTCACGTCGTCCCAGCTGTGTGTTGTAACCCTGTCAGATAGTAGCAGATCTTCTCCGCTGGTAAAACACGGTCTCATTATTATTTGTGTGTCCCAAGGCCCCTTCAGAAGCGACCGGGCTCGCCTATAGCCCTACCAAGCAATGTTCTAAGAGCCTCTTGTGGCTTCCACGAAGTGTTATTAGAACCTTTCTGGCGGAGTCTGCCTTGTTTTACCGCATCGGGTGTATATTCTAAGAACATTGCTTTTGTTCTTAGTAGAACATCTTTGGGTTCTAAGAGCACTTCGTGGTTTGACTATAGGAATGCCGGGACGGTCGGTCCCTGCTCAAAAGACTCTGCACGTTGCTCATGTCTAATTCTGCGGAAGTGCCTTGATTTTGGGGGGGCAAGATCCTCTCGTTTCTAATTGTTCTGTCCTGGGCCTCTTCCTGGTCACCAGGGGGCCGGGAACGAGTAGAAACGAGCAGCATTAGGCATGAGCACGATTAGAAATGAAGGACGTGTAGACCTCCTAGATGGGGTCGGCGTAGATGGGGTCGGAGGATCGCGCCGCATCGCCGATGCATCGCCGATGCGGGTCGATGTGGAGCCCGATTTGCTCCACGTCGACGTCGCCGATGCATCGCCGACGTCGGCGATGCGATGTAACTCGGCGATGTGGCGCGATCCTCCGACCCCATCTGCTCCGGCCCCATCGAGGAGGCCTCTAAAGACGGCGTGGGCATAAACTTCGCAGCTCCGCGCGGATCTCTTGGATCGGCGCTGGGGCCTCCCTGGCGCCGCCTCCGGCGCCGGCCATGGCGCGCTCCGCGAAGATGGGCGCCGGTCGTGGCGCCGCCTCCGGCGCCGGCCAGGGGTGCGCAGCGCAGATCCGAGAAGCCCGCGTGGAGCTCCGAAAGGTTGTGTCCAGGCAGCTGCTTCTGCCACGTCGGGGGCCATCCCCGTGCGATCTGGTGTTCGGATCGGCCGAGGCCGTTGTGCGGCATCGGCTGTCTTGCCCTGCCCGGGAGGGTCGGAGGCGGCCGGGAGGTCTATCCTGGCAATTCTTCACGCTTCGCGTATCCCCACCAGCCCATCTCAAAACAGCAACTCTTGCGAAGCATGCCGACAGTCGTGTTTTTCAGGCGTGTTTCCGCCTGCCCCCGCATATCTCCCCTGTTCCTCCTTCCTCCCGCCTCCTTGTACATCCTCCTTGTGGTGGGAGCGGGAGAAGGACGAGGCGGAGGAGGAGGGAGAGAAAGCGCTCCTCGTTGTTTGAGTCGTTTTGGGTTTCTCGTCCTGGTGTGAGTCGTTCGGGCCCTTCTTCCTGGTGTGAGTCGTTCGGGCTCTTCGTGGTGTGAGTCGTTCGGGCTCTTCGTCCTGGTGTGAGTCGTTCGGGCTTCTCGTGGTGTGAGTTGTTCGGGCCCCTCATCCTGGTGTGAGTCGTTCGGGCCCCTCCTCCTGGTGTGACTCGTTCGGGCTCCTCGTGGTGTGAGTCGTTCGGGGCCCGCGTCGTGGTGTGAGTCGTTCGGGCTCCTCGTGGTGTGAGTCGTTCGGGCGCCTCGTCCTGGTGTGAGTCGTTCGGGCCCCTCCTTCTGGTGTGAGTCGTTCGGGCTCTTCGTGGTGTGAGTCGTTCGGGCCCCTCGTCCTGGTGTGAGTCGTTCGGGCTCCTCGTGGCGTGAGGCGTTCGGGCACCTCGTCCTGGTGCAAGTCGTTCGGGCCCCTCGTAGTAGGAGTAGTAGTAGTAGTAGTAGTAGTAGTAGCAGTAGCAGTAGTAGTAGTAGTAGTAGAAGTAGTAGTAGTAGTAGTAGTAGTAGTAGTAGTAGTAGTAGTAGTAGTAGTATAGTAGTAGTCGTAGTAGTAAAGTAGTAGTAGTAGTAGTAGTAGTAGTAGTAGTAGTAGTAGTAGTAGTAGTAGTCGTCGTAGGAGTAGAAGTAGTAGTAGATGTCTTTTGGGAGCCTCTGGGAGGCCTCTTGAGGCGTCTTCGGCGCCTCTTGGCGGCCTCTGGGGTTTGTAGGAGCGTGATGGGTGCCTTGGGAGAGCGTCTTCGGGCCTCTTGGGAGCCTCTTGGATGCCGTTTGGGGCGTCTTGGGCGCCTCTTGGCAGCTCCAGGGCCTTCCAGGAGCGTCGTGGGTGCCTCGGGGGAGCCTCTTGGGGCCTCTTGGGGGCCTCTTGGGGGCATCTTGGGGGCCTCTTGGAGGCCTCTTGGGGCCTCGTGGGGCTCTCTGTGAGGGGTCTGGGAGGAATCTTGGGGCCATCTGTCGGGGGATCGATCACAGATGAGGCGAGCATTTTTCTCCCCCCCCCCGTCGGGGCCAGAATCCTCGTGAGGGTGTCGTTTTTGGGCCCTCCCAGGGGTCGGAAAAGGACCCTCCAACCACCCGCGAAAGGCCCCCTCCAGGTCCAGGGGGAGGAGGTAGGGGGAGGGGTAAACCCTTCCCCGAAGGGGAAGAAGGGGGGTTGAGAACAGAGAGGACTCGCTAAACCACTCACGCCCAAAGGGCTGGTGGGATTTGCTGGAGGGGTGACCTTCATTCTGCCGGGGAATGCGAGCCGAGGCGCACCCTTTCCAATACCATCTGTGTGTCGTCTCCGCTGATATACCTCGTATCGCCAGGGATCGGTTTGATAGTGTTCCCGTGCACAGAGCGTGTAATGACGCCGCTGCCCCGCCCTGCGACGTGCATCTGTGCGGGGGGTCTTGAAGCAACCATTGTTCGTTCGCCTCCCACCTCGGCAGCCCGGGTGGCTCCCCCACTCGTGCGAGAGTTGGCTGGCAGCTCGAAGCAGCCTGCCGAGCCGCCCGCTGCGGTACCACTGCGCGCGGACGCGGAACAAGTATGTTTGTGTGCGCGCGTGCGTACGTGTGCTCGAGGTGCCACAGTGTGGCCCATCAATTGTGCACATGACCCGTCTCAGCTGTACTTGACCCGCCGAGTGTGCTCTGTCGGCGCGACAGAGGGAGAGTGTGCGTGTGTACGTCCTGGCGGTTACGACTGTATGCTTGCGCAGGTGGAAATTCGCCTAAGGGTGTCCCGGCTTAGCGCGTCGCGACGGTGTCGTCACCTCGCCGTTGGAAGGGAAGTGTGCGCCCCGGCCGCCCCTCCTCCCCGATTCAGCTTCAGGGCGCAAGAGACAGGGTCACAGCAGACGGGGGCACGGGGAGCGCAGATTTCCATGTTTTGCTATGCCCCAGGGGGGCCCAGCGCCGACTCAAGAGATCCGCGCGGACCTCGGAGAAATGATGGTTACACCTTTTGGGGCTCCTCCGTGAGCGCAGCGTCGGAGGAGGAGCTTGCGTCACCCAGTGGCCTCGGAGAGGGGCACTCCATGTGTCTGTCCACCTCGCGCCATGGCATGGGATGCCTGCCGAGGCTGCGAGCACGCAGGGGCTCGGCTGCGCCCCTGTCGGTAATCGGACTGTGCCTGAGACGTCGGCGTCAGTGGGGGGGGCTGTCTGGGCGGGCCGTCTTGGGGCCGTCGTTGGGCGCTTCAGGGCCGTCTTGGAAGTCTCTGGAGCCGCCTTGGGGCCGTCTTGGGTGCAGTTTGGCTCGTCTTGGGGCCCTGTGGGGGGGCTTCTGGGGCCGTTTTGGGGCTATATTGGAGGCCTCTGGGGCTAGTCTTCAGCTGTCGGAAGCCTGCAACGGCGAGAACCTGAAGCAAAAAACACCAACAATTGAAGGAATATCAATGATGCTTGTCTCGTTGAGGTCATCTTGGAGCCCTCTTAGGGGCGTCTTGGGGCCTCCCGGGCCTTGCTGAGGCCATCTTGGGCCATTATGGGTCCATCTTGGGCCGTCTTGGAGGCATGTTCTGGCCATCTTGGGCTCTCTTAGGCCATCTTGGCCGTCTTGGAGGCGCCGTGGAGGGCATGTTGGAGCCGTCTTGCGCGGACAACAATTCAAAGAGTGTGGTATCATTCCATGCAGGGGGCTCCTCAGAGACCTGCAGACCCCCCGGTTCGCGCCTCGAGGCAGGGCGGCGGACGTGGTGTGAGCTGTGCGGCGCCGTGCTTGCGGCTTCAGGTGTGTGGTGCAAGCTGTGAGGTCCAGGCCCAAGGGCGCCCTCGAAGGCGCGAAGTTATTCGCGCTTCGCGGTTCGGCTCCGATTCCTCCTCATCCTACTTCGCGCTTCGCGCAGCGCGAAGCGCGAGATTGGGAGCCCTTGAGGCCGTGTGGCACAAGCTGTGCGGTGCAAGTCGCGAGGCGCAGCGTACGTGCCACCGAGCTCTGCGGCGTGAGGCATGCGGCGTGAGCTGTGCGGTCGGCATCGCGAGGCGCCCAGGGGCGGGCACCCCACGAGGCGCCCACGGGTGGGCACCGACCGGACACCGTGCGAAGCCACGCCGCGCCCTCCTTCGCACGGGGCGCTCGCGAGGAGCCCACGGGCGGGGCACCGGGGGGAGCCCCGCCACGCCCGCCCGATCCCTTGGGCAACCCCAAGCGGGACCCCCGTGCGTGCAAGCAGCGCTCGAGGGAAATGCCATGCATGTGGTTGTCTTCCTCCCGGGGGCGCGAAGACACCCGCATCCAGGCGCGAATACGGCTGCGACGGAGAGGCACCTCGAAAGGCGCACCCAGTTCCAGAGGACAGGCAGCACGACCTGCAAGTGTGTGACTGCAACCGGAGGACACAGCAAAGTCGCAAGTGCCTCCCCCCTCTGGACCACCTTTATCACCCCCGAAGGGCGGCCTGCGAGGCAGGTGTGCAGTTCGCGCCCCGCCTGCCCAGGCCTGCTCCTCATCACCGTGGTCCTGATCTTCGTGGTCCACCGGCTGCGCGGCCGCTCCGGGCGGGGCAGAATCTCAGAAGAAGCCGCGCCCGCGATGGCAGCGGCTGCGCTCGCCCTGGAGAAGGCGACGTCCGTGACGCCGATGGTGACGATGACGACGGCGGCGTTGACGGCGCCGACGATGACGACCGCGACGGCAGCGACGACGACGACGACGACGAAGACGGCGAAGACGGCGATGGCGACTACAACAACAAGAAAAACAAGAACAAGACTACGAAGACGACGATGATGATGCGAAGCATCGCCGAGGGTCACACGAGTGCTCGGCAACCGCATTCGGATTCCCGCTTCCAGCACCGTCGAGTGCAGGGTGCAGAGTGGTGCGAGTGCTTGGGCACGGCGAGACGCTCTCCCCTTGAGAGGAGGCGGGGCCGCGCGCTCCGCCGCAGACTGCTGTTCTTTCCTTTTGGCGTGCGCGAGGGCTCCGTGGGTCCGAACCGTGGTGCTCGCGCAGACCTCCGGCGACTCGCCAGCATCGCGCCCTGCGTCCAGGGGCCGCGGCCGGGCCCCAGGGCCGTCAAAGGGCCAGCGACGACGCACAGCGGCCCCCGGGCCGAGGGGGGCCGAGGGGCCGGGGACCGCCCGGCCCGAAGGAGCCGAGAGAGTCGCTCGGAGCGTCGGCACTCCAGCCGCCGCGGGAGGCGCACGGCAGCCGAGGAGACGCAGAGCGCAGGCCGGGTCCGCCGCCACGCGGAACGAGAGCCGCGCGTTCGCGTCGTCACGACGCGGCGGCGACCCCGCCGCGGGCGCTCGGGGTGAAGCGCCGCCGGCGGCCCAGAATCGAGCAGCACGGGACGAGCTGGCGATCGAAAAGCCGGCGATCGCTCAGGGTTCGAGAAGCCAGCGCCGAAGTCTACACGATACGAACCTGCCGTACGTAAATCTCGAGCTGTCGGCCTGAGGACCCACGAGAGAAATCATGCTCGCCTCGGAGGCGCCTCGACACGGCCTCGTGGCCACCGCGCGTGGCGGCAGGCACCACATGCGGGCCCCCCGAGGGCGGGGGGGACACGACCAGCGGGGCGCACGAGAGAGTGAGATGCACGCAGGGCTCTCCAGGTCGAGCACCAGGCCAGCAGGAGGAAGAGGAGAACGAGTTGGAGGGGGGTGAAACGAATAGACAATCCTCTGGAGCTCCCCACGGACTTCTTGGACCGGCGCTTGGCCCCCTGCCAGTGCCTCTCGCGCCGCCCCTGGTGCGCTCCGCGCTCCAGGGAAGGGGGTCCGGCGCCAATGCCACAAGTCCGCGCGGAACTCCGAAAGGGTATGCTTATGGTGTTTTTTCCCTGGGTCTAGAAGTAGAAGGAGGGCACATGGGCCCAGCCAGCCTCTCCGCCCCATCGGCGCCTGCGGGGGGGCTGGCGAGACGAGGAAGGAAAGGGCAGAGGGGGTGAGGAGGAGGCCGAGGGGGAGGGGGAGGAGGAGGATGAGGAGAGTGGAGGGAGAGTGAGAGGGTGGAGGTGGAGGAGGAGGACCACTGCATACCCAAGACGCAGCAACGATGTTGCAATAGACCCTCCCTCCAAGTTCTCTGTTTCATGGGTCCCAACAAGAACTTATTTTCACTGCTGGAAGTGCCCCGTAGGAAGACAACCGTTTGAAAATCCCTAACCGTGCCAAAACACCATTCCTTCGAGTTCAACGCCGCGAATCATTTTTTCTGCTGCGCCCTGACCATCCCGCATCGTGCCAGAACACCATCCATGGGACTTCAACACAGCGAACCAACGCGACTGATGCACCCTGACAATCCAAATTTTGCGCCAGAACGACTCCCAGGACATCAACCATCAGAATCCGTTAAATTGTTGGTCACGTTTAAGACGAGTATGCGCGGTGCGAAGGCGCGAGCCACAGTCTGAAAAGGGACCGTCCGTGATCTTCAAAACTCCTGCAAACTATTACGACGAATATGCGCGGCGTGGCGAGAGACATTTTGAAAATGGCCCGCTCTCCATCCGTGAACCCCCCAAAGCTTTTGTGACGAACGCGCGCGGCCCTGAGATGAGAGCCACATGTTGAAAAGGAACCGTCTTCCATCTGTGAAACTGTTGCAGACTGTTACGCGGCCCTCAGGAGAGAGCCACGCATTGAAAAGGAACCACCCATCATCCATAGCGCTTGTACATGTTTAAAAACGAACGCGCGCGGCACTGAGTCGAGAGCCACATTTGAAAAAGGAACCGCCCTCCATCCGTGACACTCCCGCAAACTTGTAAGACGAATGTGCGCGGCGCTCAGGCAAGAGTCACATCTTGCGTACAAGGCTGTATTCGTAAAACGAATGTGCGCGTTGCGAATGCGATAGCCACAGTTTGAAAAGGAGCCGCCCTCCATCCGTGAAGTTCTTGCAATATTGCAAGGCGAATGTGCGCGCGACTAAGGCTGGAGCCACAGTTTGAAAATGGCCTGGGTTCCATCCATGAAACTCCTGCACAGTGTTACGGCGAATGTGCGCGGTGCGAGTCCAGTGAGAGCCAAAGTTTGAAAGGAGGAGGAGGGGGAGGAGAAGGAGGGGGGACGGGGGGCAGGGGGCGGGAGGTTAGGCTGAAGCGATGGAGGAGGAGGAAGTAGGCGGAGGAGGAGGGTGGGATGAGGAGGAGGTGAGGCTAGGAGGAGGATAGGGATGTAGGGAGGGAGCGGGAGGAGGGGCGCGAGGGCCCGACAGAAAAGCGCGACCAGTCTGAGGGGCGCCTCGGCGCGCGCACCCGCGCCATCTCTCAGGCATGGGAGCCCTGCCCCTCTCGAACGGGGCCAGCCAGCGCATGACCACGTATCGGACAGGCCGCGGCCACTCCGCAGGATCAGACTGGAGTGGAAGATTGAGGGGGAAGGGAAGGGGGATGGGGGAGGTGGAGGGGGAGGGGGAATGGAGGAGGAGTGCGGGGCAGGAAAAAGAGAAGGAGGCGCAGGATGAAAAGAGGTGAACACGAACGGGGGCTAGGGAGGAGGGAAGGAGGAGGAAGGGGATGTTTCTTTGTTGGCGTTCGCTTCAGGGGAGGAGGAGGAAGAAGAAGATGAAGAGTGATGTGAGGATTGCGATTAGGAGGAAGAGGAGGACCAGCAGCTGCAGGAGAAGGGGGAGCAGGGGGAGGAGGACAAAAGGAAGGGGT
>CAUYUJ010019688.1:62450-79950 GCA_963575745.1 Prorocentrum cordatum
GGAGGAAGAGGAGGAGGGTGGGGGGATGAGGAGGAAGAGGAGGAGGAAGGGGGGGAGGAGGAGGAAGAGGAGATGGGGGAGGAGGACGGAGGGGGACGGAGGAGGAGGAGGAGGAGGAGGAGGAGGAGGAGGAGGAGGAGGAGAACCAGAGAAATCCCAGGGTGAGGAGGAGGAGGAGGAGGAGGAGGAGGAGGAGGAGGAGGAGAACCAGAGAAATCCCAGGGTGCGTCAGCGACGACGATGCTGCAGCACACCCTCCAGTCCCAAGCAGCCTCATCACGCAGGCGCTGTCGCTGCGGAAAGGCAGGTTCCCGCGGCCGCTTGGGAGGAGCGGGGCGATTCCGAAGTCGACCCCCCCCGCGCAGGGAGGGAGGGCCTGCCGTTCTGGACCCAGGACCCCCCTCCCCCTCGGTGCAGAGGGGTGGGGAATGGGGGTCCGTTTGAAAAGACAGCGTTGTTTGGCGAAGAAGGTCTGCCGAGGGCCCCTGGGGAGGCCTTCTCGCCCACGATTCAGTATCGGTTTCCCCGAGGGCCCTGGTTGCGGTAGCCTAGCCCGACGTTCGCCAACTGGGCTTTGGAAGAAAGACACGTCCGCTTCGGTGGACTATTTGGCCTTATGGTCCATATGTTCTGAGCCTGCGACCATTTCACGCTGTCTCGGTTCGGTCCGAGCATCATTCCTGATTGTCTCGGCCAGCTACCGAATTCCAGTCAGCCGTGACACCTCTGGTGAAGGAGGTTCGGCGGATTCCTTGATATTCCTCGCCAAGAGCTACTTCCGGGAGAAATTGCTCCGCGGGCAGTATAAGGCGGCCTGCTTGCCGCTCACAATATATTGCCACCACTGGCGCTGCTGCCGCCACTGCTGCTGGTGAACCATCGCTATTCGTGGTCGACGCAAGTGGTGCAGGCACTTCACGTCAGAGCTCATCACCATTGCCAACAGCACTGCGGAAGTGATATCTGGTTGTTATGACCGTTGTCGTGCTGATGGCTGTCGTCGACGCTGCTTCACTATGGTGAAATACTGACAGCTCCAAGGGCCCAATCAAAGGTGTTCCGAATGCACGGGGGGGTATGCGACGCGACAGCTGTTCGACCCGCTACGGGCCGAAGCCTGATTCGTTGTGGCGGAGGGCGCTGCTTCGCAAGCAGGGCGGCGGACACGGCTGACTTTGCCCTGGCCGTGAGAGGTTAAGAAACTGAACGTGGTGGTCGGGCCCACACGGGATAATCGCCCGGGCTTTCCTCCTCAAAACGCGGCTCCCACTTAGGCCCAGACAATAGGAGATGGAGTTGGATGTGAGCGTTTCTCGTAGAGCGTTGTTTGGAAACGGCGTGGGCACCGTGTCAAAAATAATCCTTCGCAGGGTCCAAGCTGGGCGTAGGACGTCCTCGCAAAATCGCTTGCGCGGTGTCAAAAGCGCCGGTCGCAGGCGTTGTTGCGCCCGATCAATACCACGCGCGATGTGGCCCAACCCACGCCGCGCAGCGACAACCGCAACGAATCGAAACAAATAGGCACGCAGCGCGACCCTTTTGCAACACAGCGTATACCGAATTGTTGACGCTTCGCGTATGTCCACCAACTGTTGTCAATTAGTAGGCCCGCGCCCCGGACTTACGACTCGCCGTGTGCGCTCTCGCCCGCGGCCGCGACCAAAAAAAGTATGCCCACCAGCTCATCCAGAAACGATGCTCAGGAGAGTTTAGGTGATCAGGGAGGTGAGGGAGCATGCAGAATAACCGCATGCCGATGATAATAAAGGGACCCCCCTTCAGTGTTTAGAGTTAATTATCGTCGCCCTATACAAAATTCAAATTGGGCGGCGAGCGCTCAGGCCGAACTTCATTATCACCTCGAAACGCTATGTTGAGATAGCAACATCAAGCGATGTTGATATAGCAACATCAAGCGAAGCGATCACACTTTTCAGGATGTGTCAAGCGAAACCAATAATTTTGGGAGGCAGACTCAAACGAAACGAGCAATGTTCTGATTATTCTTCTACTTTCCTCTTCTTCTTTTATATTTCTATCTGTCCTCACGCTCGCCTGAACTTTTTTATCCCTGAGGTTGATTATCCATGGAAAAATGAAGCACATGAGCTACCCTACACGAGCACTTAAAAAGATCAATTTTCATAAGCGCTTATAAATCAAAATTGATAGACTTGGAACTTTGGATTGTTCCTTTCTTCGTCCTCTTCGTATTATCATATTCTTCTTCTTTCTTATTATTATTCTACTGGATTCTTCTTCTTTTATATTTCTCTCTGTCCCCACGCTCGCCTGAACTTTTTTTATCTCTGGGGTTGATTATCCATGGAAATTGAGGCACATGAGCTACCCTACACGAGCACTTACAAAAAACAATTTTCATGAGAGATAAGCCATTGTTGAGGATATTTCTATGAAAACTAAACGCCAAGGATGTCTCAAAACGTGCTCGGCTTGGTCTCCTCTTGATCATCTCTTACTTCGAGATTATGCTGAGGTCTGCTGGGCTACTTTTATTATCTCTCCCTGAACCCCGAACTTTATTATCCCCTAGTGTTTATTCTCACGGGCATGAGGTTAACAAAGGGCGGGGGAAGCCGTCATATACCCCAAGAGGGGGAGAATGGAGGAGGAATCGCTGTCGGAGGAGGAGGAGGAGGAGGAGGACGAGGAGGAGGAGGTGGAGTAGGGCGAGGACGGGGAGGACGAGAAGGAGAAGAAGGAGGAGAAGGAGGGAGAGTTGGGTGCCTCGGGGATCCTCTTGAGGCCTCGTAAGGGGTCTCTTGGGAACCTATTGGAGTCTCTTGGGGCCCTCTTGGGGGGCTTTGGGAGCTTCAGGGGCGCTCTTGGGGCCATCTTGGAGGACATCGATCAAAAAAGAGGGGAGCTCCAATTAACCTCCTCCCTCGGGAGCACCGAGGATCGCCTCCTGAACCCCTCTTGGAGCGCTCGTGGGCGCTCGTGGGGCCGTCTTGGGATTCTCTTGGGCCTCTCCTTGGGCTCTCCTGGGCCATATTGGAGCCATCTTGAGGCCTCGGATGGCCATCGGAATTTGGGAGCTATCTTGACGCATCGTGCGTTATCTTGAGCCATCGTGGAGCTCATCTGGCCCTCCTGGAGCCGTCTTGGGCCATCTTGGACGCTCCAACGCCTCGCCGCCCCCCCCCCCCCCCGTCCAGGTCCAGGGGAGTGGGGAGGGGGCGGGGTCAATACACCCACCCGCCCGCAAGCCGTATGGCTCACTCCCACCCGCCCTCCCTACACATAAGTAAAACCTGAGCCTGAGCATGTTCAGCGGTCGTCCTTGGATGGACAGTTTCTGGGAACCAAAGCCGACCCCAGGTGCGCGACGTTTGGGCGAGGTGCGCCACGCGTGCCAGGGGCGCCACGCGCGCCAGGCACCCCTGGGGCCCGAGCGTGCCGGGCACGCCTGGTGCGCCAGATGCGCCACGTGCTCCGAGTGCGCCAGGTATGCCGCACACTCCAGCCGCGCCAGGTGCGCCGCGTCGGGTGCGTCAGGTGCGCCTGCGCACGTGACAGCACACATCGGGAAACATGTCGGCCCCCGCCGTCCTTGTCGAAAACCGATGCCCATCATTGTGTCTGCTGGGCCTGCGCGCAGCAGGCCACGCGCCACCACCCCCGCCGACCCTGTCAAAAACTACTTGGCAGTGATCGCGGGATGGCCGCGCATCATCCAGATTCAGCCGCGAGGTGCATATTGTATTTTTTTTTGTCAGGGATGGTAGCCCTGTGCACGGCAGGGAATATGCTGACACCCCCGCCGTCCTTGTCAAAAACAGTACAAAGCGCTCGCGGGCCTCACGAACATGACTCCAGATTTTGCCCCAATGTGTATTTTGTATTGTTTTTGACAAGAATGGGGGGGGGGGGGGGCCGTCGGGTTGGCCGCGCGTGCTCCACATGTGGAAGGAGAGTACGGTGTGTAACTTGTTCTGACAGGGATGGTGGGGGCGGGTGGTCATGGTGTCGGCACGGTTCTTGGTTGGCCCCCGCTCGCTTTGGGGAGGGGGTATATATTAATAGGGAGCAGTAATAAACGCCACCCCGAAGGGGAAGAAGGGGATTGAAGGGGAAACGCCTTAGATCACTTACGCCCAGAGGGCTGGTGGGATTCTAGACGCTTCGCGTAACCCCACAGCCCATCCAGAAACGATGCCCAGACGAGTTACCCTGACCAGGGATGTGGAGTACAATGTAGTGGAATCAAAGGTTGGGTGAGACGTCGTACACCAAGAGGGGGTGGATGTAGGAGGAATCAGAGGAAGAGCAAGAGGAGGAGGAGGAAGAAGGAGGAGGATAACGTGAAAAAGACCGAGGAGGAGAAGTAAGAAGTGGGGGGGGGGAAGGAGGCAGGAGGGAAGAGGAGGAGTAAGCGGATGAGGAGGAGGAGAAGGAAGAGAAGGAGGAGGAGGAGGAGGACGAGGAGGAGGAGGATGATGAGGAGGAGGAGGAGGATGAGGCAAAGGGCGAACAGAAGGGCCAGAAACCTCTCAAATGCCTCTCGGAGTCTCCTCGGATGTCACTTGGAAGCTGGGGGAGCATCTTGGCGGGCCCAGGGCTGTCGTTGAGCGTCTTGGGTGCCCCGGGGATCCTCTGGAGGCCTCTTGGGGTCTCTTCGGAGCCTCTTGGAGGCCCCTTGGGCTCCTCTTAGGGGCCGTCTGGGCGCCTCTTGGGGCCCTCTCGGGGCGCTCTTGGAGCCATCTTGGAGAAAATCAGTCAAACAAGGGGGGGTACTTCACAAGCCTAAGTGCCAAAGCTCGTCTCTTGGACCCCTCTTGGAGCGCTCTTGGGGCCGCTCTTGGGGCCGCTCTGGGACTCTCTTGGGCCTCTCGTGGAGCATCACGGGCCCTCTTGGAGCCACCTTGAGGCCTCAGATAGCCATCGGACGCGAAAAGGCGAGAACGCAACAAAAACCTTGATTGTCTTTAAGGTGTTGGAAGGATGTTGGCCTCTTAGCGGCCTCCTGGGGAGGCTCCGTGGCCACCTGAGGCTGTCTTGGAGCGTTATTGGAGCCTCTTGGGGCATTTGCGGAGCCATCGTGGGGCATCTTGGCGTATCTTTAGCCATATTGGAGGTCATATTGGGTTTTCTGAGGCGCTCTTGGAGCCGCCTTGGGCGAAAGAGTACCCTCTGACACCTCGCGGGGCGACCCCTCCAGGTCCAGGGGAGGGGGTAGGGGGAGGGGTCAAGCTACCCACCCGCCGTCAAGCCGCCTAGCTCACTCCCACCGCCCTCCTAACACATAAGTATAATCCGAGTCTGAGCATGTTCAGCGGTCGCCCTTGGATGGACAGCTACTGGGAACCAAAGCCGACCCCAGGTGCGCGACGCTGGGGCGAGGTGCGCCACGCGTGCCGGGGGCGGCACTCGCGCCAGGCACCCTTGGGGCCTGAGCGTGCCAGGCACGCCTGGTGCGCCAGATGCGCAACGTGCTTCGAGTGCGCCAGGTGTGCCGCATACTCCAGCCGCGCCAGGTGCGTCACGTTCGGGGCACGTGCAGAGGCAGTCAGGTGCGCCTGCGCACGTGACAGCACACATCAGGATACATGTCGGCCCCAACCATCCTTGTCGAAAACCAATGCCCATCATTGTGTGTGGTGGGACTGCGCACAGCAGGCCATACGCCACCACCCCCGCCGACCCTGTCGACACCCCCGCAGTCCCTGTCAAAGAACAACACAAAGTGCTCGCGGGCCTCACGAACATGACTCCAGATTTTGCCCCAAAATGTATTTTGTATTGTTTTTTGACAGGGGTGGTGGGTGGGGGGACGCATCGGGTTGGCCGCGCATGCTCCAAATGTGGAGGCAGAGTGCGTTTTGTATTTGGTGGTGGGAGGGATGGTCCTCATGGGGGTGGCATGGTTCTGGGTTGGCCGCCGGCCGGGTGGCGTCCACCGCCCTCCTATTGAGGTTTCGTAGTAAAGCCCAGCGCGGACTGGGAAGGTGGAGCACAGCCAAGTGGATGGACCCGATACGAGTCAAAGCGAGCCCAAGTGGCCCAATACAGCTTGAGAGCAGCTCTTCGGCACTTGCAAAACGGCACTTTGACAGTGGTGGTGGGAGTGGTGGTCCTCATGGGGTTGGCATGATTCTGGGTTGGCCGCAAGCCGGGTGGGGAGGGGGGTGTATACTAGTAGGGAACAGTGATAAACCCCTCCCCGAAAGGGAAGAAAGGGGTTGGAAGAGAAAGCTCTCTAGACCACCTACGCCCTAAAAGGCTGGTCGATGGACAGCTACTGGGAACCAAAGCCGACCCCAGGTGCGCGACGCTGGGGCGAGGTGCGCCACGCGTGCCAGGGGCGCCACGCGCGCCAGGCACCCTTGGGGCCCGAGCGTGCCAGGCACGCCTGGTGCGCCAGATGCGCAACGTGCTCCGAGTGCGCCAGGTATGCCGCATACTCCAGCCGCGCCAGGTGCGCCTGCGCACGTGACAGCACACATCAGGATACATGTCAGCCCCGACCTCCCTGTCGAAAACCAATGCCCATTATTGTGTCTGGTGGGACTGCGCACAGCAGGCCATACGCCACCACCCCCGCCGTCCCTGTCAAAATCCACTTGACAGTGATCACGGGGTGGCCGCGCATGATCCAGATTGAGCCGCGAGCTGCATTTTGTTGTGTGTGTGTGTTTGTCAGGGATGGTAGCCCTGCGCACAACGGGGAGTACGCTGCCGCTGACAGCCCCGCCGTCCCTGTCAAAAACAACGCACAGTGCTCGCGGGCCTCACGAACATGACTCCAGATTTTGCCCCAAGGTGTATTTTGTATTGTTTTGTTGACATGGATGGTTGGGGGGGCGCATCGGGTTGGCCGCGCATGCTCCAAATGTGGAGGCAGAGAGCGGTTTGTATTGTTTTTTGACAGTGGTGGTGGGAGTGGTGGTCCTCATGGGGTTGGCATGATTCTTGGTTGGCCGCCAGCCGGGTGGGGAGGGGGGTGTATACTAGTAGGGAACAGTGATAAACCCTTCCCCGAAGGGGAAGAAAGGGGTTGGAAGAGAAAGCTCTCTAGACCACCTACGCCCTAGCAGGCTGGTCGATGGACAGCTACTGGGAACCAAAGCCGACTCCAGGTGCGCGACGCTGGGGCGAGGTGCGCCACGCGTGCCGGGGGCGCCACGCGCGCCAGGCACCCTTGGGGCCCGAGCGTGCCAGGCACGCCTGGTGCGCCAGATGCGCAACGTGCTTCGAGTGCGCCAGGTGTGCCGCATACTCCAGCCGCGCCAGGTGCGTCACGTTCGGGGCACGTGCAGAGCCAGTCAGGTGCGCCTGCGCACGTGACAGCACACATCGGGAAACATGTCGGCCCCAACCATCCTTGTCGAAAGCCAATGCCCATCATTGTGTGTGGTGGGACTGCGCACAGCAGGCCATACGCCACCACCCCCGCCGACCCTGTCGACACCGCCGCAGTCCCTGTCAAAGAACAACACAAAGTGCTCGCGGGCCTCACGAACATGACTCCAGATTTTGCCCCAAAATGTATTTTGTATTGTTTTTTGACAGGGGTGGTGGGTGGGGGGACGCATCGGGTTGGCCGCGCATGCTCCAAATGTGGAGGCAGAGTGCGTTTTGTATTTGGTGGTGGGAGGGGTGGTCCTCATGGGGTTGGCATGGTTCTGGGTTGGCCGCCGGCCGGGTGGCGTCCACCGCCCTCCTATTGAGGTTTCGTAGTAAAGCCCAGCGCGGACTGGGAAGGTGGAGCACAGCCAAGTGGATGGTCCCGATACGAGTCAAAGCGAGCCCAAGTGGCCCAATACAGCTTGAGAGCAGCTCCGCGGCACTTGCAAAACGGCACCAAACAAACGGCACGGCCGCCGCAATTTAATCGCAAGATTGCCGCAAGGTGGCCCAGGACGCCGAAGGGGTCAAGGATGACCGACCATGGCGGAACCATCGCGATGATTTCTCGGCATGATTTTTTGCTTGAGGGCCCTGTGAGGTAGTATTGCGCGGGCCTGGAAAGAGACCCAAGGAAACCCAAGAGCATATAAGCCCCAAGAGTGGCCCAAGACGGTGTTGAGCAAGCCCCAAAACAACCCAGGAGAGCTTCTGGAAGGGCCCAATAAGTCCCCAGAGTGACCATCTGGGCACGCAGACTTTCCCGCTTTGGATAGGACCAGACGTGAGTTCACGAATGAGTATGGCCAGAATTTGCTTTGCGGTCTCCAAGCCCATTCAGCCGCGAGTTTGGTCTAGGGTTTGGCCGCAATTGGGCCGCAAGAGCTGCTCCCGAGTTCTACTCGAAGCAGTTCGCAGGAACACGACGGAGGAGAAAGCGGAGGAGGAGTCCAGAAGTTTGCCTTTTCACCCTCTGAATGTTCATATTTCCTTACACCCACAGCCATGATGAGCACCCTGCCTCCCACCTCCTCAAGTCGCACGTGTCAGTAGAGGGCTAGGCTGGGTCACCTGAGACTTTCTTACAGCTTAGTTCTCCTCCATTCCTTCTACGTATAGAACTTCTCCCTGTCGCACCCCGAGGCCTGTTTTTAGGGCGGGCCGGGCGTTTCGATTGATATTTCCCTACCATTTATGATTCTGAAGTTTAAAAAGTGATAACAGTTTCACAGATGGTGGGCGGGTGGTTTTCTACATGTAGCTCTCGCCTTAGCGCCGCGCACATTCGTTCTACAAATTTGCAAGATCTTCACGGATTCAGGGCGGGCGGTTTTCAACATGTGGTTCTCGCCTTAACGCCGCGCACATGCGTTTAAAAATTACAAGATTGTCGCGGATTCAGAGCAGGCGGCTTTCAACATGTGGTTCTCGCCTTAGCTCTGCGCACATTCATTTCAAACATTTGCAAGAGCTTCACGGATTGAGGGCAGGTCGTTTTCAAAATGTGGTTCTCGCCTTAGCGCCGCGCACATTCGATTAAAAGACGCAAGAGTTTCACGGATTAGGGGCGGGTCGATTTCAACATGTGGTTCTCGTATTAGTGCCGCGCACCTTCTTTTTGAAACGTTGCAAGAGTTTCAAGGACTGAGGGTGGTTCCTTTTCAAAATGTGGCTCTCGTCTTAGCGCCACGCACATTCGTTTTGAAATGTTGCAAGAGCTTCACGGATTGAGGGCGGCTCCTTTTCAAAATGTGGCATTCGCTTCACATTCGTTTTAAACAGTTGCAAGGGTTTGACGGATTCCCGTGGTCAGCGTACCAGAAATGGTGTTTTGGAAGGATTCCGGAGTCTGCGGGCACAACAGTTATGTTGATTCGCGGTGTTGAAGTCCCACAAATGACGCTCTGGCACGATTACGGATCGTCAAGACGCAGCAGTCAGGTTGACACGTGGCGTTGAAATCCTCCCGAGGACAATGTTTCGCAATGCTTCAGGATATTTAAACAGTTGTCTTCCAACGAGGCAGTTCCCTCAATGGAGATGAACCGCTGCAGGGGCTTATGAAGAGGGAGCTTGGAGGGAGGGTTCAGTCCAACATCGTTGATGACTCTTGGGTTTACACTGGTCCTCTTCCTCCTCCTCCTCCTCCTCCTCGTGTTCGTGCTCCTCCTCGTCCTCGTCCTCCTCCTCCTCCTGGGGTGGCCGCGTATGATCCAGATTGAGCCTCGAGGTGCATTTTGTAGGGTCCTCCTCCTCGGGCTCCTGCTCCTTTTTCTGCTCCTGCTCCTGCTCCTGCTCCTCCTCCTCCTCCTCCTCCTCCTCCTCCTCCTCCTCCTCCTCCTCGTCCTCCTTAGGCTTGAAAAACGATACCAGCAGCTGCACGGGTGCAGGGCGGGCGATGTTTATGCAGTGTGGTTCTCGCTCTGGCGCCGCCACGTGCATGCGCTGTCGAAGCGCCCAACAGTTACCCAGAGATCCAACAGATTGAGAAAAAAAGACGCAGCTTGTTCTGCCAATTTCGGCCCCCAGGGGCCCTCGCCAGGCTTCGGGACCGTCAAAACACGACTCAGGATGAACAACCGGTCCTGGGGAACTCATCGAGACTTCTGGGGACCCCGTCCTGAACAACAAAACAAAAACTACACCGGATCTCTGGATACAGGAATGAAGCTGATGGTGTTCAGCCGGCGGTCCTCGTCTTAGCGCCCCCGACCTCACATGCTGCAACTGATACGCCGATTCAAGGCTGTTGGCTTTTGCGTGTGGCTCTCGCCGTAGCGCCGCGCAGTCGTGCTGTGAATCGCTCTGGTGTTCCCCAAGGGTCCCGTCGCCATGCTCATCTCGTGCGTGTGCCGCGGGTATCGCGCGCTCGCGCCTGGGCCTCGGGTTTGCCTTGCCTCCCGCTCTGGTGGGGCTGGACCCTGGCTGTCTGGTGGCTCGACCGTGTCGATTTCTCACCGCCCTGGTCTCCGCGTGTCGCGCATCGCCTCATCCCGACGGCACGTGATGGCCGCGTCCCTTGCTTCGGGTCTGGCCTTGCCTCTGAAATGTCCTCCGCATGACCTGTAACCGCAGACCCTGGTGTCAATGCTCCCCGGGACCACTGATTATCGGAAACTGGAACCTATGCATGTCCCGGGAAAACACCGAACAATGTATACACCAGGGTCCCGTGTACACCAGGATCCGCTCTCCAGTGCAAATTCCAATGCAGGGCCGGAAAACGCGTCGGTGCATAGCGTTCGGTTCCCTCAAATATGCTCACATCTTTGGCCGCCTTCTACGTGCTCCTCCTTGCGAGCAGGCCTGCGCTCCAGCACACGCTCGCAAGAACGTCATGCTCCGAGGGTGCTCCGCCGTCCGCGGCTCCTCTCCCCCAGATTCGCACTCGCCCCGCTCCCTGTTGTGCCCAATTTGGCCTCCTCCTCCTCCTCCTCCTCCTCCTCCTCCTCCTCCTCCTCCTCCTCCTCCTCCTCCTCCTCCTCCCCCCCGTAGCGCCTTTCTGACTGCATCCGACCGCGGCGTGGTTCCGCGTTGTTGCGACCAAAAGTTCCCCAAGGATGTGGCTCTCTCTTGAGACTTCACCAGGCGTGACAATCCGAGCCGTGGGCAATGCCAGACGATGCACACATGGTGAGCGGCTTCATTTGAGCATGGGTCTCTTCAGGAAATGGCTGCATACATGTACGTGCACACATATATCACTTATGTTGTGTACATATTAGTGTATAGTGCTGTACGTAAGCACACATGTCATACCCGCATGCGGGATAGATGTCCTTCATGTGCGATGTGTCCCACTGTGCTATCTCGTTGATGTTCTGGTCGTGCGCTGTCTTCCCTGATAGTTACGCGGGTGGTGGGCGGCCCTTGTTCAGAACAGGGCCTTCGCCTGAACGCCGGGCCGTACGGGGTGATCTCGTCTTTCAAGCGGTCGCCTTGCGCCGTGCCAAGAAGTATTGACGTATCTTGGATTGGATATTGTCATCCTCTCCTTGTTACGTTGTCCTGACAATTGCTTGATGAAGGCGCTGCGTCTGAACGCCTCTGCAACATGACCTCAGAGAGCGTGCGATCAAGGTCAAACTCGTTCCCTTGCCACCTTAGTGCAGACTAAGCGGGACTGGAAATGCGCCGAGAGAAAACCGAAAAGCGGAGAAGCCCGCTGGGGCGGGAGTATTTGATTGCGGCGATGGCAAGGAAGTGCATGGTGGTTTCTCCACCCCTACCCGCTCACCCGTTGTCCTCCTCTTCATCCTGCTCCTCCTCCTCGTCCCAGCGATCGTAAAGATGAGCTGCATTTGAGACCATCTTCCTCGTCCTTCACCCGCAGAGGCTAGGGAGGATTGACGGCTCGGAGCTAGCAGACGCCAGTGCGGGGGCGATAAGGACTGATCCTCGCCCGCGCTGGCATATGGACTGGTGATCAGAGTGCAGAAGGCTTGCAACTCGAAACGCAATCCCTTCTCCATCTACCCCTCCTCCTCCTCCTCCACCTCCTCCACCTCCTCTGCCCTGGCCCGCAGACGGTGACGCGGCGGTCTCCCCCGTCAGGCGTCTTGCGCAGTGGACAAGATGCAGACCCGCACGGAGGCCGAGAGTGGGGAACTCAGAGGATGGAGGAGAAGGAGACGGGGAAGGATCTAGGACCGACGCTTTGGATGTACGTTTGCATTCCTTGTGGCCTCATGGGGGCGCCCTCGTCGCCACGGCCGGACTCGCCTCGACATTCTGGACAGGACACGCTACAGGACAGCCCTTTCCGACACCCGCTCCAAGATTGGCTCCGATGCCGGCTCCGATTGCAGCCCCGACGCCTGTTCCGGTTGCCGCTTCAATGCTGGATCCGTCAGACGTGACAGCTCCGCGGCGGGCAGTCCAGGTCTAACGTTCGCGCTGGGTGGTTCTGGTTTGTTGCTCACACCTGGGGCGGACACATCCTGCCCCACTCGCAAGTACGTTGGTGCGTAGTTCGAGTGGAAGCAGCAACTCCAGGCCTACGGGTATGGGGGAGACGAAAAGCATCACGCTGAGCAGCCAGCGGGCTCAACGGCATGGTGCTCACCAGCACGGTGATGAGCATTGTTGCTAACACGATCGCTCTCGGAGCCAGCGGCGCCACCACGAAACCCACGTCAGCGAGTGCCATGGTTATTGGCAGCATCGCGTGACTGGCCATAACGGGCGGTGCCAACAGCCCCGATGAGGAGCACGAGGGATCCCAGCAGCTCCGTGTTGACCAGCGCGGCGAGTACCAGCACGGGGCGGAAGCACTCCGATCCATATTGGCCCATGCGTTTATAACACTGCCAAGCGCACCAGGGCGATTCCGACATCGGTTTGCAACGCGGTTTTGAGCAGCACATTCTGGATGAAACGGGCGACGGTGAGCAGCAGCACGACTCCGACGTCGGACGCGAAGCCGTTAAAATTTCGGGGGCCAGATGCAAAACGGTGAGGCGTTGCACGACTCCGACACCCACATGTATTACATCTCTGAGTCGCACTTCGGAAACCCGCAAGGCTCAGCAACATGACAGTGATTTGTTGTCTGACCAGCGTTTCTTGGCACAGATACGGAGAGCATCACGATGTTGACAATCATGAGTGGTTTGAGTTGCATGGCAATCAGCACGTCTCGGATACCATCACAGCGCCGCCGGCCAGCATCACGCCTCTCACATCCACCTGCTACGTGCACACTGCGACGAACGTCGAATCACTGAAAAGCATTGCGACTCTGGCAGCCAAAGGTAACATTCACATTCCGACGAGCACCACGCAGCACGTCCAGAACATCCGCACGCGAGGCGAACAGTGAGACCTCCACGCCAGAAGCGCGACGTTCGCATTCACGGAGGAGGCGAGCAACTTGTCACGCATCGAGTCCATGAACAGCACCACGGCTCTTGCATCACAGCGAGTGTCGCGATCACTACCACGAGCGACACGTCCCCGAGCAGCACCGCGACGAGGGAGTGCAAGAGTGATGCGGCCGGTGGGTTTTTTTTTTCTTCGCCCCTCGGCAGCACCTGTGGGTGCCGGCACCACGACGCTGGGCAGCATCAAGCCTCTGACACCACGAATGGTACGAGCAGGGCGACGAGCGCCACGTCACTGGGCAGCACCTTGCTGTCCAGTGCCACGACGCTCGAGAACATCGCGACTCCCTTATCCGTGAGTGGCGTGAGCCATGGGAGCATCGCCGCTAAACAGCGCGCGGGATGCCAACAGCACGTCGCGGAGGAGCGCGACTGGGAGCGGCTGCGCATCTTGGACATCCATGACTGGGACTGTGTCGCCAAGCAGCACACGAGGGCTTGCAGCACGCCGTTGGGCAGCACAACCAGTAGCATTGGGGCGAGTCGGACCCACGGGACGCAGCTCGAGGTGGATGCAGGCTGGTTTTCGCGTTGTTGCTAAATAGGTTGGCGGTCGTCCGTTTGCCGATCGCGATGTTGACCAGATTGTGAAGCCCATCCCCCGCCTCTTCATCTTCCCATCTCCTGGTTACTTCCTCCTCTGAATCGTGCCGCCACCTTTTTTGTCCGGGCTGGCTGGGTGATTTCAGGCTCAGGTTCCCGGAGACTTGGACACAGATAAAGCAGGACACGCAAAACCAATGAAACGACACCCTTACTTGCAAAGTCACAGTTTCCAGCACCCGTGCATGTTTTGTTTGTTGCACTGCAGGACTCGGGTTTGTGTCCGGGTTTTGGGGGGACCTGCAGGCTTTTGGGGCTTGTGTCAGGGTTTATTATGGATATGTTGCAGTGCAGTATTTCGTTCGTGCCGCCGTCTGGAAAATGTGGTTTCGAGGGGTGTTGGGTGTCTTGGTCTAGCGTGTCCAGGTTTACGGTGCCTTGACAAGCCGCGGAGTGCCATCTTGTCCAACAGCTCTCGGTGCAGGCTCGGGGTTCCCCCATCTGTGATCTTTCGTTCCTCCACTCGATCACAACTTCGGACGGCATGCAAATTTCAACGCTTGCCCTCATAATCTGGAGCTGCCTCCTGGTCACGGAGGCAACGTCCACCGCGTTGGGGGCGTCAGGGGGGGTGCTCATTGGGTTCCCCGTCAGCCCGCGCCCTACAGTGCGACGCCACACGCCTTGGACTTCTTGTTTGCTCGCACTCATTATAAGCATCACTATTATTATTATCATCATCATCATTATTTTTTATTATTATCAGTAGTAGTATTATTATTATTAATATTATTAGTATTAGTATTATTAATATTATTAGTATTTGTAGTAGTGGTATTAGTATGAATAAAAATAATATTCATATTATCATTATACTTATCTCCCTCGTTCGCCTACGCTGCACTGGCAACCGCAGTACTTGGTGCTCTCCAATGCGGCTGGGGCCCTCTATCTTGACGAGCGGCCCTGCTCTGAAGCGTCAGCTCTTGGCTCGCGTGAGGGCTCTGTGTGGGCACCGCCTCCGACACTGCTTAGGATGTGTGGTCTACGCACGCGCGAGTTCTTGTGCCCTGCGGACGATCGTCCGCATGTGTCTTCCTTCTCTCGTTTCCTCTCGTTTTCGTTCCCCCTCTCCCTCCCCGCATCGCCATCTTGGCGGGCTGGTTTCTGCACGATGCGACCAGGAATGATTCTGGCCACGCCCGCAGGCCCATATTCCATGTGTTCTAGTCTCGGTTCCTGGGCGCCGCAGTTTAAAATTTGTACGACCGCGGCCTCAGTGGTTCGTCTGGGCATGTTGCAATCAGTGCTTTCTCGTGTGGGGGGGGAGGGAGGGCATGACCCCGGCGCGACCCTAATTAGGGGTTTTCTTTCTCCCAAAACAACTCACAGCAGCTCTGAGCAATCGAAAGCGGGTATTGTTTTGCATGGCTTGTCGTTGTTTGGATTTGTTGGTTGGAATCGTTGCTTGGCATTGCTGGGAATTGCTGGACATTGGTTTGTATTACCTCGCGTTGTTTGAAAGCGAGCCGCCCTCCATCGGCAGAACTGTGGCAAATGTCGCGCTTCAGGGCCATCCGTGGTGAAGATGTCTCAGGCGAACCGCCTGGCCTGCCCCACCGACGCGTCTGGGGGGGGCGACAGGGAGGAGTCATTTATGAAGAAAAGGGATGAGGGAGGAGGTGGAGGAGGAGGAGGATGAGGAGGAGGAGAGGATGAGGGAGGAGGAGAAGGAGCAGCAGCAGCAGCAGGAGGAGGATGATGAGGGAGGAGGAGAAGGAGCAGCAGCAGGAGCAGCAGCAGGAGGAGGATGAGGATGGAGGAGGGAGGATGATGAGGGAGGAGCAGCAGGAGTAGGATGAGGAGGAGGAGGAGGAGGAGGAGCAGCAGCAGGAGGAGCAGGAGCAGGAGGAGCAGCAGCAGCAGGCCCTGGGGGTCTCCGGTCTCGGAGGGGCGTCGGGAGAGGGCGCCAACGCCAGGTTTGAATACTTTGCCTGCTGGTTTCAATCACGACGTCCAGAGGTCGTCGCCCGGTGCTGCGAAACAGCGTGCGTGTTGCGTGCGTTCCGATTTTCAGCGCCTACCGCCTCGCATTTTTCATATTAATTGTGGCCGCGCGTGCAACGCACTGGGATTTCATGCGGGCTGCAGCTGAGGAAGCACCTCCACCCCCACAGCGTACCCACACGAGCGCCGCCGATTGTTAGCGAGCTTGCCGCCGTTCTGGCGTTGGAACCGCGCCTGCCTTCAACATTGGTTCGCCGCTCATCGGGAATGATGTGCATGTGTGTGAGTGCGTGTGAGTGCGTGTGAGTGTGTGTGTGTGCGTGTGTGCTCGTGTGTGTGTGTGTGTGTGTGTGCGTGTTCGTGCGTGTGCGTGTGTGTGCGCGTGTGTACGCGTGTGCGTGTGTGTGTGTGTGCGCGTGTGTGCGTGTGTGTGTGTGCGTGTGTGTGTGCGCGTGTGTGCGTGTGTGCGTGTGTGAGTGTGTGTGTGTGTGTGTTCGTTTGTGTGTTTGTATGTTGGTGTGTTTGTGTGTCTGTACGTGTCTGTGTGTGCGCGTGTGCGTGTGCGTGTACGTGTGCGTGTGCGGGAGCGGGTGCGTGTATGTGTGTGTGCGTGTGTGTGTGTGTGGTGTGTGCGTGTGCGTGTGCGTGTGCGTGTGCGTGTGCGTGTGCGTGTTCTTGTGCGTGTGCGTGCGTGCGTGTGTGTGTGTGTGTGTGTGAGTGTGTGAGTGTGAGTGCGAGTGCCTGTGAGTGCCTGTGAGTGTGAGAGCGTGTGTGGGTGTGCGAGCGTGCGTGGGGGGGCGCTGGACCCCGCAGGACACCCTCGAGGCGCTGATGCCCCCCGAGGTGGTCAAGGAGCTGCAGCTGAGGATAGCTGCCCCCCGTGATCCATGTCCCTCGGCACCGCTCTTCGCGCCCGCCCCGCCTCCTGGGAGAGGAGAAGATAATGATAAGTTTCATGACGCCCAAGACGTCTCGAATCTTTTGTCTGTGTGATCCATTGGTGGATGTGCATTATTTGGTGCGCTATTGGAACATGTCATACAGAGGGGGGGCACCCCCCATCCCCTCTCACCCCTAATGCCTCTCCCCGTCGCCTTCCCCGAGATAGCATTGCTCGCGCCCTCACGATAGAGGTTATTATTCCATTCCCGCCCTCTTCTCTCGCCCACCGCCGCTTCCGCTCATTTATATGTGGGTGGTCATTGTGATTGCATTCGTTATGTATCTACGTACATATATCGATGGATGCGCATACGCATGCTTGTGCATATGTTTGTATGCAGAGATTCCCCACCCAGTGCTTGCATTGAGGGTGTCTCACTTCTGGTCTGAAGTTCTGGGCCTGTGTGTCGGCCTGGCGGGTCCGTGCCGGCGGTCGCTGCCCTGTCGCCACCTGGTCGCCGCCTGTCGCCATCGCTGGACTGCACCACGCAGATTGCGCGAAAGCGAGTCGGGTCGGCTGCGCGCCCTGTGATCGCTCGCAGCACAGAGTGCACACCACGTGCATTGCACAACATAGGTTGTTCAACACAGATTACACCACCATCTACACTGCACCACACAGGATGCAAAACAGAGAGCGCACTACACATGTTGCCAGCACAAGCTGCACCACGTAGAGTGCCCAATCTATGTTGCACAGCATCGGCTGCACCGCGTGAGTTCTCTTTTTAAAAAGAGGATAGACTCTACCCCTCCCC
>CAUYUJ010019688.1:91392-126392 GCA_963575745.1 Prorocentrum cordatum
TACTACTACTACTACTACTACTACTACTACTACTACTACTACTACTACTACTACTACTACTACTACTACTACTACTACTACTACTACTACTACTACTACTACTACTACTACTACTACTACCACTACTAATACTTTACTACTACTACTACTACTACTACTACTACTACTACTACTACTACTACTACTACTACTACTACTACTACTACTACTACTACTACTACTACTACTACTACTACTACTACTACTACTACTACTACTACTACTACTACTATACTACTACTACTACTACTACTACTACTACTACTACTACTACTACTACTACTACTACTACTACTACTACTACTACTACTACTACTACTACTACTACTACTACTACTACTACTACTACTACTACTACTACTACTACTACTACTACTACTACTACTACTACTACTACTACTACTACTACTACTACTACTACTACTACTACTACTACCAGCTGAGACGAGAAAGAAGCGAGGAGATAAGAGAGAGCGGCAGAGAGGAGACAGGAGAGCGTCGAGAGCGCCTTCCTGGGATGACCGAAGAGGTTCCGAGTGGAAAAGACACATGGGCAGCTGGCTCGGCATCGCCGCGTATAGAAAACTATGTCGGGAAGGGGGGGCGAAAAACGCGAGGTGGTCGGGGAAAAAGAGGATACCAGCGCGTCGGATGGTAGCTGCAGAGGGGGGAGCGGGACTGGAGGGGACAAGACGGAGAGGAGAGGGGACACGGAGAAGAGCAGAGAGAGAGGAGCAACACAAGAGAGAGGACACGGAGAAGAGCAGAGAGAGAGGAGCAGCACAAGAGAGAGCATGGCAGGGGTGGGAGGGACGGAGGGGGGAAAAGAGAGGAGCGGAGGGGAGCACGGGAGGGGACGGGAGAGCTACTTGGGGAGAGGGGCAGAGGTTCCTTCCAGGGGGGCGGGTCCTCCCCGCCCCCGCCCCCCCCCCCGTCAGCCTCCTCCTGGGTGCCTGCGGGAACTCGCCGGCCCTGCCTCGTGGATGTCGCTCGCTGCCCGCACGCCCTCGCAGTTCCGGAGGGAAACGAACACAAAAAACACGACAACGACAAGCCCGACATCAACGACCCGAAGGTGTGGAAGCATGTGGGCTGGAAGGAGCGCGACCCCACCAAGTGGATCGACACCGACGATAACGAGCCGACGACGTGGGAGAAGCTTGGCTGGATCGGCCAGGCAGTGTGGAACGGCCCGAGCAAGTGGCACAAGATTGGTTGGATCGAGCACGACAAGCCCGATATCAACAACCCAGGGGTGTGGGAACAGCTAGGCTGGCGCGAGGAGTCCAAGGTGATCACTCGGAGGATCTCAGAGGCGAGGACCCTGGTGAAGAGCATCGTGCAGAACAGGGGGAAGGAGAAGAGGAAGGAGGAGGAGAAGCAGGGCGCCACCAGCAGCAGCAGCAGCGACACAGCTGCCTCCTCCTCCTCCTCGTAGGCGACGGCTGCCCGTTGTCCGCTAGCCCGACTCCAGGCTCGCTGCTCGTGCACCGACTCCAGGACCCGACAGAGGACAGGGACCGACCCACGGCACCGACCCCAGGGCACAGGCCGCAGCCAAGCCGCAGCCAGCTGCAACACGCATACCCAAGGCTTCCGTCGCTGCGAAAAAAACGGAAGCGCGCTGTGATACTACAATACATAACCGTGGATGTGCCGACACGAGATGGGTAGAGTAGATCGGCAAGTCAACCGAAACCATCAGCACAAGCAGCTACGATACTACGATATCACTGGCGATGCGCAGACACGAGACGGGCAGAGTAGATCGGATGATCACAAGCATCAGCACAAGCGGCGAGCAGCGACTGACCACAGGTCCAGCGCAGCATTGAAGCGCCTGCGTCCAATAATCTATCTCCTTTAACTCCTAATGCGCACGCGTCTGTCCCTAGTAGGCGGGGGGGCGAGGAGATGAGGGGGTGAGAGAAGGGAGAGAGAGCGGCGAGCGAAGCGCGCGCCCCCGCGGCGAGCGCGCGCGCCAACGCTGTCTGAAACTCCCAGGAGCCCGCCTTTCCCGTCCTCCCCCCTTGCTGCCGCTCCGCCGCCGCCGCCGCCCGCCCCCCTCTCCTGCGGCCGGCCCCCTTTTCAGGGGCACCCGCGCCAGCAACGGCTGGCCTGGTCCAGCCCCATCCACCCTTTTTGTGTTTTATGCTACTACGGGCTGGGGAAAGGTTCTCTCCAAACGCCGCCACATGGTACAACGCCGCATATCAGGAGGAATTGTGTGAGCGATGGTTGCACTAAGGGATACAGTGGCCGAACACACTGCGCTTCGGATGTCCACACCCACTGCCCCTGTTTTACTGTAGCGCAACAGTGCAGAGTGTGGGCCAGCATGTGTGTTCAGTACACTCCGTCCTGTTTCGCGCGTTTACAACCACGATTTGTGTGAAATGGCATTTCACTGTCATACACAAGTCGACAGCACCCAATGTGTCTTGGGACACCCAGGGGCTATGATGTTCCGCATGTGTACGCGCACCACGTGTGTGAATGAATGATTCTTTCACGTCCCTGCACCATGTGACAAAATACAATGTGTTTCGGAGCGCCTGGGCCCCCCCACGACGACGACGCCGACGACGACCAACACGACGACGACGATGATTTTAACGACGACGACGACGACGACGACGACGACGACGACGACGACGACGACTACGTTGACGTGCGCTCTCGCCCGAACGCTGGCCACTCCCTGGTTCTCGCCTCATAGCTGGCTAGTGTTTCAAGCCAGGCAAACGGCGAGGACGTCTCAAGCCGAAGCCAAGCGAAACCAAGCGAATTGCGAGGACGTCTCAGGCGAAACTTGGCCCCAACCAGACGAAACCAAAGCGAGGCCAGGCAAATTGCGAGGACGTCTCAGGCGAAACCGCGCCGAAACCAAGCGAAACCAAGCAAATTGTGAGGACGTCTCAGGCGACACCAGGTGAAACCAAGGCGAAACCAAGCAAACTACAAGGACGTCTCAGGCGAAACCAAGCCCAAACAAGGCGAAACCAAGGCGAAACAAGGCAAACTGCGAAGACGTTTCAAACGAAACGGGGCCCAAACCAAGCTAAAGCAAGGAAATAGCGAAGACGTTTCAAACGAAACGGGGCCCAAACCAGGCCAAACCAGGGGCCAAACCAAGCAAATTCGGAGGATGTCTCAGGCGGCTTGCGCCGCCCAACCAAGCCACACCAGACCAAGCCGTTCCAACCAGGGTCCAAACCAGGCAGATGTCGAGGACGTCCCAATCAGAATCGCCCAAACCAAGCCCCACAAGTTCGAATTAAAGGAATGGATCACCCCAACCGCCCCCCCCCCCCGCGCGAGCCCGTTTAGAATCTTATGGGGGAAGCGTTTGGACCACATGTCCGCTGAGGCGGACGGGGTTGGGCGCGGAAGGTTTCGTTTGTCTTTCGGCTGTTATCGAGGCTTTGGTGTGGCGTAAGGCGAAATTTGCCCGAGCCTGTAGAGTGGGTGTCGCCCCCGCTGAGTCGGCGGCGGCTCGGACCCCGAAGGGGCCCCGGCCGCTCCCGCCCGCGAGCAGGTCCCGAGCGGGGCCCTGCCTCAATATAATTTCGCAGAGGGACCCGAAGAGTCTATGCTGCGGCTGCTGCTGCCGCCGCCGACGTCACCCTCCGAGCGCCTTGTCCTCGTCATCCGTCTCCTCACCCAGCTGCCATCCGGGCCCAAAAGATTGTCAGGGCAGCAGCACACTTTCACATCGCCAGTCCACAGAACTGTGGAGGCAGGACTGACTGGGCGGAAGCCTGCATGATAGTGCTGCGATGGATGACCTCCCTCGCGCTCCTGCTCTACAACCCGATGACGGCTAGAGAGGACCGCCTACAGGAGATCCTGGAGGAAGCAAGCAATTTCGACATAGTGATCCTGACAGGCACACAAAGACTCCGACGAGGAACAGAACCAGAACAACGAAGACTACAACAGACAAGGTACATAGATGCTGGGTGGCAGAGTGGCGTACTCACCAACCGCAGCACAGGAATACTGATGGCACTACAAGGACGACGACGGGGAGCGGATATACTAGCAGTACATGCCCCACCACCAGAACCCTGCGGAAGAGACGTGGCACTGGACAGTGCGTACCATACCATACGATTGACGATCATAGGTTACGACTTTCCGCCTCAGCCGCGCACGAAAGAGGAGAAGAAACTATACTACGCTATCTTGGCACGATTTTACAAGTGGATGGATACCACAGCACAACAGCGACCACCAGGCAGCCGACTACTTACAGCGGACGACCTGAACGACGGGATCAGCGCCACGGCGAGAGAACAAACGCCCCGAGCACGGCACTGGGAGAGTACCGCACGAAAGAACGACTACCAGGAGGAGCAGGACAAAGAGCACGACAATACGCAGAGCGCCACCAACTCCTGGTCACGAGCAGCACCTCAACTTGGCGCCCGACATACGTCGGCACACACACACACACGGCGAGCTGCATCGACTTCATCATGATACCGCAAGAATTCTTTTGCAACGTCATCAGCCAGGGACCGCTCCTTCGCATGGGCACCAGACAGCAGCAGATCCCCAGCAGATACCACCGAGACCATGTACCAGCACAGACAACTGCCACAGTGGTGATACATCGACAACAAGTTCAGAGGGAGAAGCCAGCAAGGTGGGACAAGGACCTACTTGCGCAGGCGGCCCGACACGGACAACATCGCAACGAGTTTATTGAAGCGCTGGAAACAAGACTCGAGACGCACGCCCCCGATGGCAAGGATTTATATCAGCTGTTCGCGGACATCAATGACATGATCGCACAGGCGGCGCTCCCCAGATGTGGACAACGGCCACCACCCACACCGGCGTACGAAGACCTACGAGCACGCCGTACGAAGCTACTCCGACAGCGCAGAGAACTACGTGCACAACTCAGACGAGAAGGAGACGCACTATGCATCGGATCCATAGAAGGATATCAGACCAACAAGGCGCCGATCACCTACGAGACGGGATCCCCACCGAGGACCAGCGCGACCACTGGATCACCGAGGGCAAGTGTTACTACTGGGACTCCACCAACGGACTGTGCGGCTACAGGGTCGTCACTTACGAAGTATGAGACGACTGGACCTGCTCCCGGGGATTGCGATGCCACTGGGACTACGCCGACGGACCCAAGGGAAGGAAGACTGAGCGAGATCGAAGAGTGTGCGACCATGCGCAAAGTGGAGTACCAGAAGCTGACGGACGACAGAGTGAACGAATTGAACGAGGCATGGGAATGCAGAGACCTAGCGAGAGCAGGCAGATTGCCCACGGAAACGCGACTACTCGACGATAATTACGGCACAACCGACTACCAGGAGGAATGGGCGGAATGGAGGGAACTGAGCAGGACGATGACACACTGGAGCAGATACCAACACGCGCAGAGGCGCAAGACGACGACGAGAACGACTTAGAGGAGATAACAGACCAGGACTAAGAGAACATTAAACACAGCCTCGGAAGAGCGAAGCAACGACGAGCTGCGCCACCCACAGCGGCGCCTTCAGAATTGCGGAGACTACTACTGGGAGACTTCGCACCAGCACCACAACGACACCAAGGCTTGGGAGCGCCAACCGCAAAAGCTGAACCGAACCTCTTCAACGATTAATTTCGAGCACCACTGGCTGCGATACGACTCAGCAACACTACGCCAGCGCGCTGGCGCCAGAGCACGGCGACGGCAGTCAAGAAGAACAACAAACCAGGACCACCAGGGACAAGAATCTACCACATCGTGGACCCGATCGGCAAGGCATACCACCCAGCCAACATGCGACGACAATGGGCACGAGCACACACAGACCAGGATCATGGTTTCATCAAAGGACGACGCCGAGAAGGGGCAATATTGGCAATGGCTGTCGCGGAGTACCGAGCACGCAAAGCAGGCCACAACTACACCACGACACTGAAGGACACGTCGATCGCCTTCGCGAGCTGCCCATGGATCACGACGGACGCAGCCAACAGTAAAATCATGCCAGAGGACGCATGGGACACGGGAGATCAACGCTACAGGCGCGCTACATGTCACATGCCATGCCGAGACAAACCGAAGGGAGTGCGCAGCAAACCACGTTGTGGAGGACTCATCGGCGACCCGTACATGGCACGCAGCTTCGCGGCCAGCTTCACGCCGTGCATACAGAGATGGGCACAATATTGCAACGACCACCTGGACCGCGACAACGAGCGCTACGGACGCAGCGAACTGTTTCAACAACCGATATACGTGGGTCTGGCCAAGTGCGCCGGCGATTTCCGCAAGGTCACCTTTGGAGGAAAGCAGGCAGACGCGCCGAGACTGGCACAACAGGCACGCCAAGCGGGCGAGGACCTCAACGAGCGACCACGGAGCATCGGGATGCGCCAGAACCAGACAAGGCACACGACGAGCACGCCACCAACTCAAGCACGACCCACGATGCAGACTACTAGGGCGGACACTACCGACGGCGCGTTACTTGGGGCCGCAGATCAGCGCTACACAGACATACGCGACAGAGCTCGCACTACGCATCAGGGCCATGAAGAAGAGCTACTACGAGCGCGGGGCTTATTGGAGCAACGCCAAAATGCCATACAGATGGAAAAGAGCAGCACTGATATGCCGAGAAATCAACGCGGGACTGTCTTGCATAGAGCGTTACCTACCGACGCCCAGCGAATGCAGACAATTCCAGAATGCGATGGGGGCACTACTGAGGCGAGCTATGAGAGCGCGAGCCACCACCAGGCGCGAGGGCGGCAGCGCGCGATCCCTGAGCACGTTGGAGGTATTCAGCCACTGGCAAATACTGCCACCAGCGGAAGAGGCGCTGGCACGACGCCTGGGCTGGTTCAAAACTATTCTCCGATTTCCAGGCAACCACTGTTAACTCATCGTAGCACTGTTCGGAAGCTCGAATTCGAGAACACGATGGGGCGGAGAGAGGGGAGACGAACTACGACGCGACACGAACCCTTGGGCCTGACGATTCCTGGAGGATATACGATATGCACGCGGGGTCCCGGAGAGTTTCTAGAGCGCGTTCGGGGGGGGGGGGGGGGGGGGGGCAGAACACGTTCGAATCGGCCGACTCTTCGCCCTGGAGGCACGTGAAAAACTTGCATATGTTCGATGCGCGTGAGATTCGAGCGGTTTAACGAACGGCGAATGTACCCCCTCCTCAAACGACGGCAGACACATACGAACAGCAACAAGAATTTGCCATGCAAAAACAATCCGTGGATATGCGAACTACATGCAGGGAGCGGGGAGTGCGGGCTACTCTTTGCTAGCAAGAAGGTACTACACAGCAACACCATACGGACACACCACATCCAGAACTTGGCAGCAGCACTTACAAGCAACCACGAGCGCATCAATTGTAAACAGGTATTCACGCGCAAGGGAACAGCATGAAAGCCATTAGCCAACAGCACGTTACGAGGGGGCGCAACACAGACCGCCCGGCGAATCAACACCCTGCACGATTACATGCACCGCAGTGTCCGCTCTGTAGTCATTTTGCTCTCGATCGAGATTGCTGCTACCGACGCCTGTGCACGCACCTACCACGGCCACTACTGTAGCCGCCGCGCGATGCCCATATGCGACCAGAGGCCCCAGCTGACGAAGGCCGCGCGGGTGCCAAACCAGAGGGAGGACCACAACAAACCACGACGGGAACAACCAGGAGGACAGGTTGGCGGCAGCGGCGGGAGGCGCCAACCGCGCCAACAGGCAGATGCTCGACATCGCTCGCCGTGCACCTCACGCAGACCAAGATACGAGGGCAGGCAGAGTTGGCGGCAGTACCACAGACCTGGGAAGCCCAGATAACAGCAGGCATCGATTCTACGGCGCTCGCAGTGGGACGCAAATACAACGAGGAGAAGCAGGCCCAGCACCAGCGCAAGAAGAGCGGCGAGCAACTCAACAAGGACAACCTCGCGAGTCCACACGTCCGAGAGTGGACAGGAGTGTGCGCGTACACGGGCACGGAGGTAGAGAAATATTACACGGACGCAGTCACGTCCGCTTGCCAAAGCAACAACTTCGAGGGCATCGAAGATTCCGTTCCAGTGTTCAGGGAACACAGCAACAAGGACACAGAGGCGGGCGGCCAGGAGAAATGCGGCTTCCCAGCCACGTTCAACGAGACTCACCACCAGGTGGCCGCGAACCAGGGCAAGGATCACAAGAAGGAGAGGGCCAAGAGGAAGATAGGCCTGGACCCGAGAGGCGTACAGGAGAGAGAGCTGGGCGGGATGCAGGACTAACGAGACAGGCCGCGAGAGAGCAGGGTGGGCAGTGAGTGAGATCCCGAGCCTAGACGCGCCTCAGTCTAATTCAGCCTCGGAGGAAAACAGAGTTCGAATCCAGAGGGTCGGAAATCGGAGAAATCCCGAGGATGATCCCGCGAGTTTTCGAAGGCAGCGCAAGATTCCGAGGGTTAGTTCAGAGCGGTAGACTGAGATCGCCAATCCAGGACGCGCCAAATGTTTCCAGATTTCAAGGGCCGAGTTTTCCTGAATACTTCCTAGTGCACCGTCCACCACCACCCCCTGAAACGCTCCCCAAAGGAATATCGAGAGGGGGGCGGACCCAGGGCAAAGGCAGAGGGCAGCAGGCGAGGGAGCACCCGTGAGGGCGGTCGCCACCCCGCCCGCGAGCCCCCTGCGTGGGGAGAGACGGTGCGGGAAGGGCCCGAGCGTCCTTTGACGACAGTTCCCCGAGTCCAAAGTGACCACAGCCGACTTGAGCAGTTCAGAGGCCTCACAGCGTTGCTCCAGTAGGCGTCACCCCGAACTCGGCTCCAAGGCTCGATCGATCAGTCCTCCTCGCCCTCCTCTTCCGCCTCCTCGTCCTCCTCCTCCTCCTCCTCCTCTTCCTCCTCCTCCTCCTCCTCCTCTCCTCCTCCTCTCCTCTCCTCCTCCTCCTCCTCCTCCTCCTCCTCCTCCTCCTCCTCCTCCTCCTCCTCCTCCTCCTCCTCTTCCTAATCATCACCATCATCATCATCATCATCATCATCATCATCATCATCATCACCACCCGCCCAGCCCCCGAGGTCGAGACCGTCGGCGACGCGTACATCGCTGGGCAGGGCGCCCCGCACCTCACACCGGAGAGCTCCCCGTTGGCGGTGGTGCAGTTCGCCCTCGAGATGGTGCAGGCGGCCGCCGCGGCCCGCCCGCAGCCCCTCCTCCTCCTCCTCCTCCTCCTCCTCCTCCTCCTCCTCCTCCTCCTCAACCTCCTCCTCCTCGTCCTCTTGTACCTCCTCCTCCTCCTCCTCGCCCTCCTCCTCCTCGTCCTCCACCTCTTTTTTTTTTTACCGCGGGGCGGACAGTACGGCCAGGCTTCCTGCGCTCCTCGATCGGAAAAATGTGAATGCGCCGACTTGGGCATTTGGTATCAAGTTGTGGTAGCTGCCGGTACGGACGCAAGAGTTGTCGAAAAAGTTGGTAGAAGGTTAGATGCCCCGGTGGACGCGGAGTAAGTAAGCAGGGAAAAAGTGAAAGCAGGAACATACAATACGTAGCACCCCGCAGTTGCGGATATGGGTGAGGCGGCGGGCGCGGGGTGGGTCGCAGGTGGCTCTCGGGTGGGTCGTGGGTTGGTCGCGGGTCGGTCGCGGGGGGCGCGGCGAGGTCGTGAGGGTGTCAGCAGTGGCGCGACACATTTGTTTTGTTTGATGCACGAGAGGCGTGCCAGATTGGTGCGCACGCGCATCCTGCTCTCTACCCTCGACTCCGTGACAGCCAAGGATCGCGCTGATGTTGAAAAGCCATGATCGGCCCCCATCGCCATCCTGCCTGCTGCCTCCTCCCTCGCCCTTCTCCATTCGATGCATTGCGTGCACGACGCTGGTTATCGATGCGCGATGCGCGGTGGCTCAGGAAAAGTCACCAGGCGAACTACTCAATTCAAAACGCCGTTCTTCTCTTCTGAGAAATAGAATGGTGTGAATTGTCGGAAGCCCCTAGAGAGCGCGTTGCTTATAGCTGGAAGGGCCGTCCACCCCAGCCAGAAAATGCAGTTCCATTGGGATTTAAGATTTTGGTGCCGCGTAGGGTGCCGTAGCTTCGGTCAACAATCGTTGTTTTTTTCTTGGTCGTGAACGTTTCCTTCGGATTCCCCCGAACCAAGCTGAGCACCTACGCTGCATAACCAAGGGGATCTGGCCAAAGGTCCTGAGCAAGGCCGAGCGGGCATCTCGACGCAGGCAGTTGTAATTAATGAGTGTCCTGTTCAGCTGTAGTTTCGCGATTGACGTTGTCAAGTAGTCATACTCGTACTCATGGTCCTCCTCCGCCTCCTCATCCTCCTCCTGTGTTCCTGTTTCCTGATGGCATGAGAGTGCTCCGCATGCTGCCGCTTCCCCCAGGACTGGCCGTCTGGCCAGCCCTGGGGGGTAGAACAAAATACAAGATGATTATGGGTTAGGCAGCCAGACAGGTAGGAGGAAGGGAGGAGGGAGAGGGCATCAGAACATCAGAAGTTCGAGAAAACGGAACAGGAGAGGGCATGATGTGGCCGGCGGAGTGTGTGGCAGCGTGACTCGTGGGGGGCCAGTAGGGCCTGTCGTAAAGGGTCCATTGGCCTCTCGAGGCCAGTGCTCTGGGAGCGCCCCAGGGCCCCCCTGCGTAGAGGTGCCCTGCTTTGTCAAACCCTCTGCTGGTCACGAAGGGTTGCGCGAGCAGAAGCTAGCTGGCGGCAGCTAGATGCCGCGGTGGCTGGCAGGGTTGAGACAAGATAGGAGCTGTGGCTGGTCGGCAAAGATCGCTGAACAGTTCTTGGCCGCTGTGAAGACGAGGGCCGCTGTGGTCGGTAGCCTTGAAGCGAGGTAGGAGGTGGACGGGGTGCCAGCAGGCCAGGCTCCCCGTTGGCTTGGCCGCGGTGGACGGCAGCCTTGAGACAGACATGAGGAGAAGCGTGGTGCGCGGGAGGAGGAGCGCCAGCAGGTTGGGCTGCTGAGCGAAACTTGGCGGTGGAGGTGCCTGCCCCCGCTCGCCGGCGTGGAGGGCACAGGGGCCTCTCCCTCTACTCGTGAGAACCCCATCCGGGCATCCCCAGGGTCAAAGGCGATATCCCTCACCCGAGACCAGGCGTAGGGTTCCAAGCACGCTGACCCTGGGGCCGCCCGGTGCAGGTTCCACCGCGCGCGAGGGAGGTTTGTGGCCTCCAGGCGGTGGCTGGACGTCCCACTCTCGCCGAGGGCGGCGGGTGGCCACTCTCGCCCGTGGATGACAGAAGGGCCTCTCCACCTGCGCTTAGGACCCCCCCCCCGATGCGTCCACCGCCCCCGTGATTGGCACCTTCCCCTGGCAAGCGGGAGTGGGGGTGCCCAGATCACGAGAGTGGTGGCCGCTTGGGGGGGGTCCAGCTCGCTTGGGGGGAGGTGTATGACACCCGTGGTGGTGGCACACCGTGGTGTTGTATCCTCCCTCACCCCCCCCCTCCCCCCTCCACAAAAAATGATCCCAGTGCGACCCTACCTAGGAGTTGGAGCCTCTAGGAACGCAACATTAGTAGGAGCGGTAAACGCGTTGCTTGTGCTTTGCTTTGCTGTTGCTGCTGTTGCTTTGCCTTTGATTTGCTGCTATGCTATGCTATGTTGCGCTATGATATGCTATGATATGGTATGGTACGCTCGGCTGCGCTGTGTTATGCCAGTCTATGCTATGCTATGCTGCGCTATGCTATGCTATGCTATGCTCCGCTATGCTATGCTCTGCTATGCTGCGCGATGCTAGGTTATGCTAGGCGATGCTAGGCTATGATATGATGCGCTATGCTATGATATGATGTGCTGTGCTATGATATGATATGCTGCGCTGTGCTATGCTAAGCAATGCTATGATATGCTGTGCTGTGCTATGATATGCTATGCTATGCTATGATATGATGCGCTATACTATGCTATGATATGATAAGCAATGCTATGACATGGTATGCGATGTCTGGCTATGCTATGATATGCTATGCTGTGCTGTGCTAATGCTGCGCTGCGCTATGCTGCGCTAAGCTAGGGTAAGCTAAAGCTAAAGCTAAGCTAAGCCAAGCTAGGCTAGGCTAAGTTAAGCCAAGCTAAGCTAAGCTAAGCTAAGATGAGATAAGCTAAGCTAAGCTAAGATGAGATAAGCTAAGCTAAGCTAAGTTAAGCTTAGCTAAACTAAGCTGGGTGAACCAAGGGGGCGCAACTGGGGGAACCGCGGGGCTGATGCCGTGGGAACCGCCCGGGGCGTGTAGCACTGTCCGGCCCCTTTAAGCACAGAGAGTAAGAACCATTCTAGGCAGAGCCTAGGTAGGGAAAAAACATAGCCCACACCCCTCCGTGTGTGTTGGGCAGGCGATCCGAGATCGCGACTGCTGGGGTCAGGTGGCGCGGCTGGGCACTTTTTGGAGGAAGATGTGAGCACGGCGCAGGTAGCCCCGATGGCCTGCTGCGACATGGCAGACGAGGGTGTGGCTGCAAGCATTGCTGGTTGCGGCCGGGGCCGACCTGGCCCTTGCCAGGTCAGCCTGCTGCAGGACGTTCCACTCCCGTCACACGCATCGCCACCCCATCCCTCCGCCACAAGAGTGGGGGGTGCAGTGAGGGCAGCGAGTTGAAGCTGCGAGAAGGAAGCCAGGAGGTAGGGAAGGTTGGAGGTTGGTGGAGGCCCTATCTCAGCATGCACGTCGGGTGAGGTAGAATAGCTTGTGGGTGAGAATGCCCCTCAGGGGCTCACTGGTAGCATAGCTCCTGAAGCCGTTGTCGGCGTATGCCGAGACCTTATATTTGTTGACGCGTCTGGTGAGCTAGCATAGCTTGTGGGTGAGAACGCCCCTAGGGGACCCACTGCGTAGCATAGCTGTTCCTGGCGTCGTCGCCGTTTGCTGAAACCCGTAGGAGCCCCTTTGCTGCTGCCGTCGGAGGGTGGGTCTGGAGATGGTACGACCAGCCGTGCTGCTGCCGATCCTGTCGGTGAGCGCGTACGTTTCGGTCAAAGGATGCTGCAGAGGTGAGGCGTCAGAAGATAGCAGCTGGTGTGACGTAACCTGTTTGTCGTAGAGCAAAATACGACCGAACTGTGCACACTGAAGAGGAGGTGGGCGAACTGGGGGACCGCCGTGAGGCTGGTCCCGTCGAGAGGCGTTCGCCTCTAGGGTTGTGGGCAATCGGCGGGGGAGTGTCCCGACTTGCTGCGGCCAGGTCGGGCTGCTGGCCCTTACGGTGCTGCTTGTGTTCAACGTCCCACGGTGGCCAGGGGGCGGAGCCGTCGTTTCGGGCCGAACGAAAGGGGGGGATTGGGAAAGGGGGGGTTACGAAATCTGCTGCATGCAGCTGGTTTCAGCCCCACCGAGGGGCCCATTCCTCGATACATAGCCGCCTCCGGCGCCAGGAAGCGCCGGGAAAATCAGCTACGTGAGCTGATTCTCAAAACTCCCCTTTGCTATCCCCCCCTTTCGCCCGGCCCGATCGTTTGCTTTGGCATCTTTGCATGCGTTCTCGCTGTGGGTCTGGCTGTGTTTGTGCCGGTCGGTTGCTGGTAGGGTTGGCGTCGCGTCGGGGTTTGGCTGCTGGTAGTGGCTTGTGGTTGTCGGTAGGCCTCTCCCGAGAGGCTCTTTGCCGGCTTGGTCTGGCTGCCAGAGTCTGTCATGGACCACGGTGCCATTGTTGATGGGCCGGTGCTGTTCAGCGAGTTGGTGTCGGCTGCTGGGTTGGTCAATGCTTGCTGGTTGTGGGGCTGCTTCTGTAGCGCTGCGGGCTCTGCTAAGAGTGCCCACCTGTGGCGTCTGGAGAGCTCCTGGATGTGGTTGCGCTCTCCTGTTTGTGTCGGTTGCACCTGCTGAGATGGGTACATCGGTTGGTTGGACATTTGATGAGTCGGCTTGTCTGTCGGCTAGCGGGTTAAATTTGAGGTCAGCTGGGTTGAGTTGCGTTCGCGGCTGGGCCGGTTCTCATTGCTCTCTATTGTTGTCATTCGTTGGGTCGTTTGGTCGTGGGTCTTGTGCGTTGATGAGCTCGGTATCTTCTGCATGGATGTTTTCGCAGTTATGTTCTGGAAGCGCGTAAATGGGAATGGCGTTGGCATGGAGGTCGGGTTGTAGCGTATGGCCAGCTTGATTGGCATGGGCATGCTCCGCCGCTGTGTAGCCGTAGCGCCTGGTGTCGGTAAATAGTCTGAGTCGTCCTCGGTCTTGTAGGACAGCATCACTGCTAGCTGGTGGTTGGCGAACTGGGCGAGGTGGGCCTTGCGCTCGGCCATGCGGAACATTCGTGCCTCTCGTTGCCCATCGAAGGGGAAGCTGTAGTTCAGTCATGCCTCTACGTGATACGTGACCTGGTCGTACTTGAGACGAATGTCGGGGTCTACCCCGATGTCCAGGTCGTAGCGGTTGCTCGTGTTATCAATTTTCTCTAAGTTGTTTGAGATGAGTTTGTGGGTCTAGCTTTTGAAGTCTCTGGATTAATTGCCGTGGTTGATCGTGTTGATGCTGCTGGTCAAGCGTTCAATATGGTCTTGATGTCGCTCGCTTGGGCTACTACCCGATCTCATGCCTGGTGGTGCACGTCCTGTCGGTGGGGGAGCCATCTCGAACACCGTGGCCAAGTCATCGACGCTGCTGGCGTTGACTTGGCAACCGGTTGCGTGGTCGGGGTTGTCGTGCTGTATTGGTTGTGGTGTTGTTCGAAGTCCCTCCCGTGCTTTTTGGCGGAGTCGGTGGTGGTGGCTTTGATGGAACCTCTTGCGCTTGGTCGTGGGCGCGTCTCTCGTTCGGTCCGTCCGTTGTGTGGCCTCCTCCTTGGTCTGCGTTGTGCAGCTGTTTCGAGCGCAGTTGGGGCGTGGCAGGAGGTGCCTTGTATCGTGGATCTCTGGTTGGTGCGAGTAAGTTGATGCTGTTGTATTGGGGGTTGGTGGTGTAGCTATCGGCATGGGTGTCCACGGGTCCTGTCGCGTCGGCGGAGCTGTCGCGCGGCGGCGCGATCTTTCCTGCTGGCCGTGCCCAGTTGGCTTTGGCGGCGGGCGACTCGTCGTCTTTATGAGGCCGTCATTTGGACGGCGCGTTGGACCGCGCCGTGGCTGGGCGGCCTAGATCTCTCCAGTGATCCATATGACTCCCTCCTGTGTGGTCTGGTTGTCGTTCTGGCTGCTTAGCGGTAAGGTCAGTTGTCGTCCTTGTGGGTTGATTGTCGTTGCCATCTCTACGATTTGGCCGTTGTGGAGGAAACCGAGCATGTCCTTCAGGTTGTCCACGTCGTCCCTGAAGTCGGTTTCGCTTTGGCACCTCCTGATGGTGGCTTCGAGGACCGATGCGTCTACGTGGTAGGAGCGTGCTTGTGGCGATAGCGATTTCGATCTCGGCCTCTGCGGAGGTGTGGACGCTGGCGGCGGCAGAGGTTGGACTAGGCCCCGCGCGGCGATGGGTGGGCACTTAACGTAGCGCGTCTTGCCGTCGTAGAAGCACTCGTCGTTCTCGAACGACAGAGCTCGCTTCCATCCAAGGGGTAGTAGAACGTGACCTGGATCGTCCCACGTCGTTTCCTTGGTGTCCAAGTTGAAGTAGTCCACGTGTCCCGCTCGCCGAAGTGCATGTAGGCGACCCGTGGACGCGCAGAGGCAGCCAACGGATTTGTGACGTAGGTAGCCCGTTGGGGAGTCTCGCTCTATGCGGGGCTCGCGTCAGTGAGTGCTCGCCCCACTTGACGTAGTCCAGCGGGTAAAAAGGCGGCGGTTGGCACGTCGATGGTGGAGGGTTGTCTTGATTGAGCGTCGCGTGCGTTCGATTCACCGCCATGACTCTGCAAGTCGGCCTCGGCTGGAAGGTGCTCTGCCGATGTGGTCTGCATCGGTCTCGTTTGGCCAGCTGCGCGCTCAGCGCGCACGGCGCGGCGTCGCTGGTCTGCCTCCGCCTTGCGAAGCCTTGCATCTCAAGCTCCGCTTGGTACTCTTCCTCGAAGTTGTCGCAGTTCGCAGTATGAGGCCCCCATGCTGGTCAGCGGCGTCCTTGCTTCAGCTCGCATGTTGGGGCTGAGGTGGGACATGAGGTCATCAATGTCATCGGTCGTAGCCCTGGCGAAGCCGCGTGCCAAGATGGACGCTGGTGGCTACCATGGCGGCGGGTCTGATCGGGGCGGTCGCGCGACGGCAATGGCCTCGAGCGCGGTGAGCACGTTGCTAGGAACGGTTTGTCCGTGAGCGACGCCTGCTGGCAGGTGGAAATGCGTCCCAGATGTCGTCGGCCATTTTGGGTTCCCGTTGGATGGTGGCACTTGCTGTGTCTCGCGCCTCTTCGTTCACCTCGTCGAAGTAGTCGATGGGGGCTCTGTACTCGGCGCTGTAGTTCCTCTGGGCCCTTTATCTCCTCATCGGTAGCTTCTACCAGCGGCGCGAGGTCCCCTTCGGGGCCCCCCTCAGCGGCGTGGAGTCCAGCTCGCGTCTGCGGAGCCAGGTGGAGTTGTTCTTCTCGAAGATTATGGTGTCGCTTCGTGGACGCAGGGCCTCTGCTCCCACGGTTGCCAAGGTGTCGGTCAGGAAGAGGAGGAGGGCATGGCTTCGCTTGGGCCCAGCACGTCGCTATTCCTGTCGGCGACGCGGGGCAGGAAGGGGCGGTGGTAGGCCTTCGAGTGGATGGCCTTCCTTTCCGCATCTTGTAGGTCTGCTGGTTTCTGTACGTGCGTCGCCATGACCTCGTGAATCTGATCAGCGCTGGACACATCCGCGCCACATAGACCTACTATTTGTGGAGGCACACGGTAGATCAGGTCCTTCTCGGCTATCTCCTTGGCTCTTTCCCACGGCAGGGTAGCGGTGAGTGTTTCGTTGGACCGCGTCGTTGGTCGAGGCGTCTTCCCTGGGCCTGGCCCACACTGCCTTCCTGTAGTGCGGTGCGTGCGTCGGCATTGCATTGTTGTGGCGGCCCATGGCGTCAATGTTGGCGTCTGTGCGGTTTCTGCGCGGTCCCGGTCGAAAACTTCATTATTGTGTCATAAGTTTTCTCGGCGGCGCCCTTTGTTCCATCCGCGGTTGGTTGCTGCTAGGCATTCCAGTGCGCAGTGGCGCTGGTAGAGCGTTTTCATCCATCCTCGGCGCGCTGGTCGGGACGATCACCTGTCCGACTTCTAGCGCCGCGTAAGCGTACCCCTTGGATAGCGCTTTCCTTCTTGCGCTCGATCTGGCGCTCGCGCTGCCGCTGCTGCGAAGTGCGGGTCGAGTCGTTTGTCGTCGGGGGGGATGTAGTCGAGGAGCTCCATGCCAGGTCGGATTGTCTGGCCATGTAGTGACCTCGTTTAATCATCTTGTTGGAACTACAGTGCTGCGCTCGGTGCGATGTCACGTCTTCCACATTATTGTAGATATTGTGTTCGCTCTGGATTTTTCGAAGTCAAGTCTTTCTAGCCCTCCGCGGTCCTGATGTAGGAGCCCCTTGCGAATTTTATCTTAGGTAGTAAGTTGAGGATTTGGCAGGCGATCGTCGCGATACATGGCTCAATTCCGGCGCCAAGCTGTCGGCCCCAGTTGAGTTCAACCGCCGGCTCCATGGCGGGCTCGTTCATAGCGAGTTGCGTTGCTCAAGGTGGGGTGCGCATGTGACCTGTCGTTGAGCCATATGCTGCAAAGAAGGGTAGGATGCGGAGGGGGTGAGTGTTGTGGCCGGCCCAACGGGCCAGGGCGTGCTAAGATCTCCGGTAACTGGTTAACAGTATTAACAGTATTTCTAGTTCGCGCGCGCGGGGCGGCCCCTGGGGGTCCCCCGGCGAAAAGTACCCCGACCAACGCCCTGCCGCCGCCCGACCAAGTCTACTCAGAGATGGTTTTCCTTCTGGGTGCGGCCTCTCAGGCTCCCCAGAGCGCGCTCAGAGTGCCCCAAGAGGCCCCCAAGACTGCCCAAGAGGCCCCCGAGACGCCCAAAGAGCGCTCGAAGACGCCGAAGATGACCCCAAGACGGCCCAAAAGGCCCCCAAGACAGCCCAAGAGGCCTCCAAGACGCCCCAAGAGCCTTCCAAGAGGCCTCCGAAGAGAGCCCCAAGAGGCCAAAATCGTTGATTTTCATTGGTTTTTTCGATGTTTTTTGTGTTCTGGCTTTTTCGGCTTCCGGACGCTCCAAGACGGCCCAAGAGGCCCCCAAGACCGCTCCAAGACGGCCCACGAAGCTCCCAAGACGGCGCCGAAACGACCCAAGAGAGCCCTCAAGACGGCCCAAGTGCCGCCCAAGACGGACCAAGAGGCCCCAAGACGGGCCCAAGAGGGACTCAGGAGGGATACCGAGAACTCAAAAATGGAGCCCTCCGTCCCAGAAGGCGCCCAGGAGGTCCCAAAGAGGCCCCAAGAGGCCTCCAAGAGGCCCCAAGATGTCGCCAAGAGGCCCCAGGAGACTCCCAGGAGGCCCAAAAGAAGCCCCAGAAGGCTTCAAACATGTCTCCCAGGCGCCCCCGAACGGCCTCTCAACAGACCCCAAGAGGCCCCCCAAAGAAGCATCTTGACGACGACTCTATTTCGCCCCATCGAGAGACGACCCCCAGGGAACTGCTTCACCATCAAAACTCCCCACGCAACGCGTCCGAACGACACCCGCCCCCAAGAGCGCAGCATGGGCAACGAACACACAGACAAAAACCAGCGATGCCATATCACGGGCCGGCGGAATGAGCGAAGCGATTCAATAAGGGTAGGATGCGGAGGGGGTGAGTGTTGTGGGAATGGCAATTTAATCGTTGTTTTTGTTTTTGCTCTGCATGGTCGCTCGCTCCGGTCTGAGACTTGTCGACAGAGGGGGGCAGCCCCCCCCTCAGGTCAGGCACACGAGAACCCTTGGTGGACGAAGCTCAGCAAGGTTGTGTTGAGGTAGTGCCTGTCAGGGGGCAAGCCAGAGCTACGTGGGCCACACGGTCAGCTGATTAATCCATGTCAGTCGCGGATGGCGCGGCAGCCAGAGGTCGTGGAGCTTGCTTCGCTGGGTTTGTTGTGTGCTGGTCGGTCTGGACGAGATGGCGGTGGTTCATGCAATCCGTGATGCGTCTGAATTTAAGTGCGGACCTAGCGGCGTGTAAATTGGTGAGCAATGTCCGTTTGTGATTCACAAATGACCCCCCCCCCGGGGCTGATGAATAGACCCCTTGGGGCACGAAACATTTGTCTTAATCACGCGCGCCAGGGGGTCGTCGCTGGCGCCGCCGAGGGGATCGTGTACCCCCTGCATGACAGCCTCAAAACGATCGCCTTTCGTATAGAAGTTGTTATAGGGGTCGTACACATCCGAGGCGAAGTCTTCCCCCCTCTCAGGCGTCGTCGTCGTCGCCGTCTTCTTCTTCGTCATCCTTGTCGTCGTCGTCGTTGTCGGCTTCGTCGTCGTCGTCGAGTACAACGGGCCTGCGAAGCACCCCCCCTACCCCCCCACCCCCCATATGGCATCCGCAGTGCGTCGTCGTCGCGTCGTCGTCGTCGCCGCCGTCGTCGTCGTTGGTCGTCGTTGTCGTCGTCGTCCTCGTCTTCTTCGTCGTCTTCGTCGCCGCGTCGTCGTCGCCGCCGTCGTCGACTACAGCGGGCCTGCGCAGCACACACACACACACACACACATAGGCATCCGCAGTGCGTCGTCGTCGTCGCAGCCGTCTGCCGTCCACCATCCGTCGTCCTCGTCCTCGTCGTCGTCCTTGTCGTCGTCCTCGTCCTCCTCGTCTTCGTCCTCGTCTTCGTCGTCATCGTCGTCGTTGTCGTTGTCGTCGTCGTCGACGACTGCAGAGACCACGACAGAGGGGGGGAGGAGGACTGCCAGCCTTGCTCGGGTCGGACGGAGAGCTGGGGAAGGAAAGGGGGGGTTGCGAAACCTACTGCGCACAGCTGATTTCGGTCGCCCCGCCGAAGGGCCAGTCTTCGATGCATGGCCGCTTTATAGGCGCCAGGGGGCGCTCGGAAAATCATCAATGTGAGCTGCTGGGCCAATCCCTTCTTGGCCACGCCCCCCTTTCGTCCAGCCCGCCTTGCTCGCGGGCCCGCGAGTCTTGGGTCGTCGACGGGCCTTCTGAGGCCGCCTTGGGTCTTCCCAGAGGTCGTCTTCGGCCATCTTGGAGGCCTCTTGGACCATCGTGGGTTCCTCCCGGGCCGTCTTAAGGCCCGGTTAGGGGGTGGGCGGGCCTTCTGGGGGGCACTTTGGGGGTTGTTTGAGGCGTCTCGAGACGACGGGAGCCGAGAGTGCGAACATTTGGGTTAGAACTGCAGAACACACGGGAGCATGATTGTGGTTTGGGCCTCGCAGGGCCTTGCTGGGAGTTTTTGTTGTGGCCCGCTTGGACGCATCCTGGACCATCTCAGGCCGTCTTGGCCATCGCCGGCCGTCTCCAAGACATGTTGGAACAGGTTGGCGGCCTTGGTTGCCCTCTTCGGCCGTATTCGACGCTTGAGATCGTTGGCCCTCCTTGGCTTTCACAGGGACCCGTGGCTTCCGGAGCGCAGGTCCGTCGATGTGTTTTAAGACCGTGGCCTCGGGAGGGTGGGGTGCACACGCCCGTCTACAAGTAAGTCGGGCTTGTCCCTCTACAGGAGGGATATCAAAAAATGAATAAAAAGTTGTCTGGAGACGATTTGTTGGGTATTTCGGGGGCTTCGGGGAGTATTGTCTGAGTATGTTTTGTTTTTCGCCCAAAATCCCCCTGTAGGGGGGAGATGCCCGACTGAAGTCTACAAGTAGAAGAGGGGGGGGGCTTGGGGGGAGCCTTCTTAGAGGTTCGCTGGCCCTCTACCAGCCAGCACTTGGCATGCTACCGCGCCTCAACGTGATAGGGGGGAGATCGAGAAAGATGGCGGATTTCGCAGACGAGTCATAAATGCTCATACAAAAGACGCTAGCCGAGCGACCCCCCAGCCAGACGAGAACGTTTGACGCAAAGCGTGCCGTCATACTTTACGAGCCCCCGACGTGTCGGCGAGTTCGGACGAAGAAGAGGCGTTCGTGTGAGCACAGAGAGCCGATCTTGGAGAGCCAGCAAGGAGCAGAGGTCTGTTCCAAAGGTATCTTGGGAGCGGTCTGAAGCTGGATCTCGGCCTGGACGTCGCGCTGGAGCTGCCCTGGGCCCCAAGAGAGGAGACGGAGCGCAGCGGTCGACTGAAAGGCGGACCCTGCTGGATCCCGGCCTCCCAGACGGGGTCCGAGCAGAAGGGGTCGGCGGATCGCCCCGCATCGCCAATGCATCGGCGATGCGATTCGATGTGGAGCCCGATCTGCTCCACGAGCCCACAGATTGTCGGGACGCCTTCGGGCGACAGGAGCCCAGCGTGAGTCTCGGAGCGGCGGTGCAGGTGTCCCGGACTGACCTTCCGTGAGGCGAGTTGCGGTCGGGAGGCCGCCTCGACCAAACAGGAATAGTTGCATTCGGTAGCAGATCGTGGGAGCCTCGTATGTCATCGCAACTCCGCCCGTAGAGGTCATTAGCGTGCGCTAGCGTATGGTAATCGACGAGAAGAGCGCCGAACTGGCGTCGATGTAGCGCCTGCTAGCTTCGATTAGCGTCGGCGACCGTCGACCCGCATGAGCAAGCAAGATGACATGGGAGGCTCATCTGAGTTACCAGAGAGAGTTGCAGACCTCCTCGGCGATCCGGAGTCGTCAGGACGCCCGGGTCTTTGGAGTCCGGGGGGCATCGGTGGGCCCCGCCGCGGGACCCTGGAGCGCAAGAGAAGCGAGGCCGCGCTGCGACACCTGTGCGAAGGGGTGGAGCCGCGTGAAATCACTGCGAGGGGTGGGGTCCAGGCACCCAGAGCTCCTCGTGGAACGGTGGAGGTGGCCGCCGCGGCCTCCTGTGCGCTCGCCGCCACCAGCAGAACGGTCGCCTCCCTCACTCGTTCTCGCGGCCGTCCGCGGCTCCGTCGATCCGGCGGTGCCTGCAAACGTCTGCGCGTGGCGCGGATCGACTTAATGACGTGTCGCAAGAGCGGCTCTCATCCGTCCCTCCTCCATCACCTGTCCCGTCCGCAGCCTTTTGAGATTTACCTGGATCTGGGCGCAGGGGAGCACTTTGCGTTTTAAGATCGAAGTGCTTGAGCAGAGCCTTGTGTACCAGTTCATACCCATGGCTGATGTGACAGAACTCACCCTGATCGTAGGTAACCTGCCAAAGAGTCTCAACCGTGACCAGATAATGGACTGGCTCAACGACTTGGGGTATGGTGAGTCTTATGACTTTCTGTACGTGCCCCGTTGCTTCAAGACGAATACCAACAAGGGCTACATGTTCATCAATTTCATGCAGAAAGTGATCGGGTTTAGATTCGCAGGGGCACTCCACGGTGCTGCAACGGGCTCGGGCAGCTCGCGGTTCGTAGTGTCGCTGTCCGAGACGCAGGGCATTGAGAGAAGCCTCGCCAAATTGCGCAAGTCCTCCTCCCGCCGCATCAAGAACCCCCAGGCCCAGGCAAGGCCGCCTACGATCCGATTCGATGCGGTCCCATTCGCCGACCAGGGCCGCGATTCCGATTAGATCCGATTTGGTTCGATTCCTCGGCATCGGCTAGGGCCAGCCAGAGGCGCGGCGATCCGGTTTCGACCCGATTCAGGATGATCCGTTGGCTGTCCGACCCGCATCCAGTCAGATCCGACCACGCGATCCGATGCAGTCGAGTTTGACCAGTACGTCGACCCTGCCAAATCAAGGGAACCCTTGTGTCCTGCGTTTAGCGAGGAAGGGGAGGAACGCGATGAGATGAGGAGGAGAGGAGGAGGAAGGAGAACACCGGAGGAACCTTCGTCTCCTCCTCTCCTCTGTCCTGCCTCGTTCCTACACTGCTATGGCAGTGTGGCCCTCGGAAGGGTCTTGCATCCTCTCGCGTGTCCTCTCCGATCGAACTCGACTGCACCCGGACCCGGCCCGCCAGGCCTACGTCCGCCACAGCGTCGACCCCGAGAGCTCCACCGCCCCCCGCGGCGGCCCTAAGCCCTCGACTGGCCCGGCGCAGGATCCGAACGTGTGCGCCTGCGCCCCTGGCCCGAGGCCGGCAGCGGGCGGCACCGCGGCCTGGGGACGCCCCGTGCCCCGCCACTCTGCGCGCGCGGCGCCAGCGGCCGCCTGCGCCTTCGGCCTCGGTGGCGCGCCCCGCCCCGGCGCCGCGACGGCGCCCCGGGCCGGCCCCGCCGGGCTCTTCGGCGGCCGCCGCGGCGAGGCCCGCCCCGCCGGCGCCGGCTGCTTCGGCGCGCCCGCGGCGGAGCACCGCCTTGCGCCGCCGGCCGTTGCCGAGCTCGAGCTCGGCGGCGACCCCGGTCGGGTCCGCGCGGCGCCCCAGCAGGGGACGGCCGTGCTGCGCCTCAGCCTCTGAGCCGCGCCGACGTCACCGCCCGGCCCTCGGGCAGAGAACCGAGGCAGCAAGTTTGCAGCTGCTCCGATGGTTTTAGAAACCACCCCTGCCTGGGGTGGTCCAGCGCTTCGTCAGTGGCCTAGCGGCTGGCCCAGGCTGGCCAAGCGGCTGCTGCGCTCCTGCGCCTGTTATATTGCGCGGCGCGGCCCTCGCGGAGGGGTGGGTGAAGGGGGAGGAGCAGGGAAGAGCGGGGGATCGCCTCTGACAGTATCGCCTCTGTTCTTCTACTAGCCCAGGCTGGCCCAGCGGCTGCTGCGCCCCTGCGCCTGAAATATTGCGTGGCGCGGCCCTCGCGGAGGGGTGGGTGAAGGGGGAGGAGCAGGGAAGAGCGGGGGATCGCCTCTGACAGTATCGCCTCTGTTCTTCTACGCTTGCCTGCTGGCTCTCTGGGATGGGTTTCCTGAAGTTGGAAGACATATAAACGGCATAAGCATACGCAGTCAGATGTCCGCGCGGATTTCTTGGGTCGGCACCGGTTCCCCCCGGCGCACGAAGCGCCGACCATCCGCGCGGACTTCCGAGAGTTTATGTTTGCGTCGTTGCTTGTTCTTCTAAACGCCCCAAGCCACGTAGGTTTTTCGCTGCTTCACGATCAATCTTCAGCACCGCACGCTTTACGCACAAATTCTATGCTTACTTTAGCAAGCCGACCGCCCAAGAGTGGGCGCACAGGCAAACCCAGCTGTGCTCAGTACGCTCGCGGGCATGCGGGAATACGCGCGCGCTTGCTATGACCAGGGAAGGGGCCAGGGGAGGAGGTGAGGGAGAGAGAGGATTGGCTACTCGTTTGAGGAAGCTTGTCATGAGAACTCAAGTCATCCTGACCCCCAGCGTGAGGGAATGGGCCCGCCAACCGCCCCCCCTGTTCTGTTTCGGGGAAATCCGGCGACGAGTTCCAAACAGGCGCCCTCGCGTGGGACGTTATCAGAAGACCGGCTGGCTCCCCGAGCTTCCCTAAGTAGGCCCTCAGAGGCCCCTTTCTTCCGTTTCGGCGTTTCGGGGACATCGGGCGACGAGTTCCAAATCGGCGCCCTCGCTTGGGACATCCTCTAAGAAAGCCGGCCCCCCGAGCCTCCCCAAAGAGGCCCTCAGAGAGCCCCCTGGTCGTGTTCGTTTCCAAAACTGGCGCCCTCGCGTGAGACATCCTGTAAGAACCGCTGGCCTCATTTCCGCGCTCCCACTCGTTCCGAATCGTGCTCCCGCTGCAGCGTTGGCGTCATTATTTCCAGCGCCATGCCACGGCATGGCTTTCGGTACTCTCAAATGGCCCGCAAATCTAGAAAACGCCCCCCCGAAGAAACCATCGGAAGTGATTATACATTCGGTGCCGATTCGTTGATTTTCTGCGCCGCGGAAGCCCCCCCCCTCATTTTGGGGCGTCGCCACGCCATGCTATGTCAGGCTACGCGTCCTCATTTCCGCGCTTCTGTGCTTGTTGTTGTTCGAAAATGCTGCTCTCGCTGAAGCGCTGGCCTCATTTTCGGGCTACCGCTCGTTCCGAATCGTGCTCCCGCTGCAGCGCTGGCCTCGTTTCCGCGCTTCCGCTCGTGCCGAATCGTGCTCCCGCTGCAGCGCTGGCGTCATTATTTCCATTGCCATGCCACGGCATGGCTTTCGGTTCAAATAGGCCCCAAAATCTAAAAAATGGCCTCCCGAAGAAACCATCGGAAGTGATTATACATTCGGTGTCGATTGTTTGATTCGTTTGGCCGCAGAACCCCCCCCCCTTCATTTTGGGGCGTCACCACGCTATGCTATGTCATGCTACGCGTTAGTCTTCAACACCATGATATACCATGTAATGCTACGCCATGCTGCGACATTCGATTGTGCTAATAGGGATGAGATCTGCGCCATGGTAAGGGATGGGAGAGAGGGATAGGACGTCCGATATGACGCGAGAGCACCTAGCTTGTCCTCTCCCCCTCCCTTCCTTCCCCTCCCGCCCTCCCTTCCTCCCTCCCTCCCTGCCCCCTCCTCCTCCGTCAGCCTCGCTTTCCTCCTCCTCATTTTCCTCTTCCTCCCCCATCATCCTCCCCTCCCCCCCTATCCTCCTCCCTTGGCCTCCTCCTCCCGTATCCTCCTCCCCTGGCCTCCTCCTCCTCCTCCTCCTCCTCTTCCTCCGCCTCCTCCTCCTCCTCCTCCTCCTCCTCCTCCTCCTCCTCCTCCTCCTCCTCCTCCTCCTCCTCCTCCTCCTCCTCGCCCCCCCATCCCATCCTCCGTCCTGCTCCTCCGCCTCCTCCTCCTCCTCCTCCAGCGACATGTCGGCACAAGCTTTCGTCGGTCGCTCGGTGGCGTCAGGTCGTCACACATGCAATGTGTTCACTATGTTATCCCGAATTGAGGGTCGATGTCGGGGGCCGCCACCAGATCGGGATGGCTGCGGGTCTCGGCCTTCAACCCCATGAGCGCGAATCGGGCCGACCGCATCGAGGAGTTAGAGATCAATTTCAGGGGTTTCGACGTGTCAATGTTCATAGGAACGCAGCTGAGGGCTCCAGCGGATGGCCAGGTTACGAGGAAGAGAATTAGAAAATCTGTACTTATCCAGGCGGGATGGCTCCCAGGACCGTTTACAAACAAGGCTGTTGGGTGCGCTATCCTTCTGGGACCTATGCTCAAAGAAACCAACATCGTTGGCCATCCGCTTCTGCCACCTCGGTCTCTACTTGGACGGGGACTGGGACTTCGTCTCAAGCTCATCGGTCTAGATATCCCACCCATCGCCGCCTATTTCCCTCCGAAGCCGAGAATGCTAGCAGCCAGGCCGAACTACTTCAAGACGGTGGAGTTGCTGGCAGAGTGGTCTAGCGACACGCTGCGGAGGGCACGTGGTAGGACTACGCCTATCTTAGCAGTGGATTTGAATGAAGGGATGGGGATTGAGGATGAGACGGGCGGTTTTTCTGGTACCAGTGTTCTTCGTGAACCGGTCGCCTCGAGGGAACTCTACCAGGCTGGTTCTGGGAGAACGCTTCGGAAGGTATTCGATGAGTTCGATGTCGTTTTCGTCGACGGTGGGCATCCCTTCACCCAGACCTGGACTTGGCCTCAGGGGGAGCAGAAAAAAACTTGATATGTTGTTTGTTCCTTGCGCCTTCGTGGACCACTTGCACAAGGCGGGTGTGCTCCGCAAGCTAGGCCGAGAAGCGCAGCAGATACGCACGCGCAGTCCACGAGATCATGTACCCATACATGCAGCATGGAAGATATCTTTCTTACCTGGGGGGAGGAACGTTGGCAGGTCCAGATGGGGTCTCTCTTCTCTCATGGAAGCTTGTACGCGAGGGCCTCGCCGTCAAGAGCTGATTGCTGCAGTTGAAGAAGAATTCGCTGACAGAGAATGCGAGCTCGTGAACCTTCTGGCTCAGCCTACTCCCGACAGCTTCTTTGAGGTAGTGAATGTGATATTGAATCGACGCGGCCTCGAGTTCTTCAGCGCGGAGCAATCCGACTCGAGGTCGCTGGCTGCGCGTCGTCAGAGACACCAGGATCTTCTCCGTTGCAGACGAGAGCTTCGCCGCCAGTTATCGTTCACCACCGAGGAAGAGGAGGAAGAGGTAGTTCAGCAGCTTAAGGAGGCCTCGGCGGCAGCACATAAGGAGCGAAGGAAGCAGTGGGTGAACAAACAGCGCATGCATTTATAACTATTGCACGATGCTTGCCGAGACAGCCGATTTGCGGAAGCACACCCGTACTCTAGATTGGCGTCAGGCTCTTCTTGGGGCATCAAGAAAAGGAACTACTCGCTTTTGCAAGGCTCTGCTCTTACGGAGGAGGAGTGGATTGAGGTATGGAAGCTCCCTGGGGGGGAGGGAGGTATGATATCCAGAAAAGCTGATTTTCAAGATTACCGCGCGCTCAAGCTTCAGACGGCTGTTACCTGGCCAGGTAGGCGGGCCGATTATTTGGAGGAGGCGGAGGAGGAGCTCAAAGGTATTATCGAATATTTGGCACGGGTCCCAAAAAGGAAAGCATGTCCATTTGATTATGTGCCGCTGGAAATTTGGTTGATGTTGCTTCGACCAAGGGACCGACTGGCTTTTCAATTCGCAGGGGCCGGATGGGTCGCTCAGAATCCAGGCCGGGACATGCCGGTTTTTTTTTCCAGCAGGCTACGCCGCGCGGATTTGCCAGGATTCGAGCCTCGATGCGAACGCCAGTTGCCTGGCACCGCAATCAGGGAGTAACTTTACAAAAGAAGGCGGTGGACGGGGCGACGGGGACGAGGGCGGCACATCTGCCAGACGTATTGGGGAAGGGATTCTCTGCAGCAGCTATTCGTCGGGGCGGAGCCCCGCGTTTACCACCTTGCGAGCGCGGGTTCGCCCGTGGTCGCCGAAAAGGAACGAGCAATGCTAGTTCAGCAGTGCAGCATGCATCGTGTACGTGAGCTGGGCTACTCGAGTCTGATTCAAGGCAAGGGCATGGCCAATGCCTTTGGAGCTTCGTCGCGGGGCGCCCTCGACGATGCAGCTCAGCAGCTTTTTTGCTACGAGATCGAGCGATTGCTCAGCGACGCTATCGAGAGGCCACGGTGCGCCTTCCCTTGTCCAACGGGCACGCTGAGATCAAGACAGGCTCTGGCGCCTTGATGGGGGGGGGCCTTTTGCTGCGCGTAGCTCCTGCCGCGCATTCTGGCCGCCCATCGAATGATGGCAGGGGGCTCAGAGAGAGCGCGACGAGCAGGCAGACGCGCTCATGTAGATGCAGCGGCGGATGTCTCGCTAACAAAATACGCTGATGACGCGGAAACGCTTTTTATTGAAGATGAAGGAGATGCTCGAGAATGGGGCGCAGGAGTTTGGCAATTTCGTAAGGAGGCACAGACATCCAGCACTTCCCTCGACACCCCCTTAGCGCAGAGAGGCTATCAGCAGAATGCCACCAAGCAATCAGACCCATGTTCTTTGGTCGGTCCAGGCGCTGGCCTAGGAAGGCGGGCTGTGAGACGCATCGAGCGTCGCGGTTTGAAGCGGACGCGCATCTTGGGCAGCTTCCATGATGTTAGACGCAGCTTTGGGGGCCAGCTTCATTATCGGGGCGGATATTGCTAAGGGGGAGGAGGCTGTTACTACGTCAGTTCATCGTGCGGGGCCATCTGGAGTCTTCCTGGAACCCCGTGGAGGTGGGGGAGATGTCTATTCTTGCGCAGGGCGGTTAATTCTGCCCGAGCTCACCTGGAATCTTTTTTTGGCATCGAACAATGAGATCTCGAGGCTAGACAGTAAGATTGCACATTGCGGCCGCGTGGCCATGCGCGGCCGCGCTGCAGATTGGGGGGGGGGGGGGGGGGGGAAGGGGGGGGGGGCGCTCATGTAAAAACGTTGTCCAACTTGGAAGTGTTACGGCACTGGGGCATTGCTCCGATGAAGATCGAGGTCCAGGTCACCCGTGCCAAATGGTTGCAGCAGTGGATTAACGCCCCCACAATCATCTTCAGGAAGTTGCACGTGTGTTTGGCACGCTGCCTATTGATAAGACGCCGACGTTGGTCGACGGAGCAGTTGCTGCGGATGCGAATCCCTAGGCCAAACGAGCTTGGGTAGATATCGCGAAGCTACGCAAGGCCTCGGGGCGCGAGGACATTCCGGACAACGCAGAAGGAAAGACCTCGGCATGTTTCTCCGACTCAGAGGCCAGCGAGGAGTATTGCAAGCTAGACCCAGACATTATTCGAAGGCAGGTTATTGGGAAGATGGTTCCTCCTCCTGGTCTCCCTGGGTCCGAAGTAGTGGGTCTCCGAGGTTCCCATGGCCAACTCATAGACGTGGGGCTTCCTGAAGGAGCGCATGAATAACCTGTGTTTAAATGCATGTTCCACACGGATGGGGCACGTTGCGGGGAGGCTTTCACGATTAAGAAGAAGCTCTACGCACATATTCGGGCAGGTCATGGAGTTCGTAGTCTTAGCAGCGTTTTAACATGCACAAATCAATGTCATGGCTGTCTGGAAATAGTCATGCCCAAGACCCTGGCACACAGACATCTAGCAAATAGTTTCAAGAGGGGATACGGTTGGAAAGAAAGTGCTACCGCTCTACCACATGCACGTGAACCTAAACATTATAAATGCCTTGTATGTGACTTCGAAGGCGGGTCTCTTCGAGGGCTCCAGGTCCATGCCCGTGCTCATTTTCCTCAGCGGTTGGGAATTTGGAGCCCGGCCCTGGGTAAGTTCGCCCCCCAGAAGTTTGCAGATGGAGAATCGGCCTGCTTGGATGGGCAAACGCACGGCGGGCTCAGCCGAGACGAGCGACCAGAAGCGGCACGCGGGCAGCAGCCGCGGCGGCGGCGGAGCAGGAGGAGAGTCGAAGCGCGCCACGCTCGACGCGCTGACGGAGGTCACCGCCAAGTTCACTCTGTCCAACGCGGCAGAGACGAGGGTCCTAGCAGGCGCCATTTTCACCACCGTGCTGACGCCCGTGGAGACCGCCATAGTGGAGAGCCTGCTCGAGTCTGGCGCCGGGCGCAACCAGCAGGCGCAGGACTGGGCCAAGGCGAAGAAGGAGGTTCTCTCCAAAGGAGAAGACCCGCCTCAGAACACGCAGGGTCCGCCCTTCCTGGTGCTGCACGCAGCCTTGGTGGAGCAGCTGGTCAAGATCGAGGAGAGCCGCGTAGCGGCGACTCAGACCCCGCTCGGCGAGGCACATGCGGAGCTGAAGAAGTACTACGACGAGGTGCTGTGCCAGGAGGACGGAATGCCGAAGGCATCACTGGACGTGCGCTACCTGCTCTGCAAGCGCGCGAAGAAGGTCCGAGGGGAAGCCCGAGGTAGCGAAGATCACGTACCTGTTCCAGCCGACGGAGATCGGAGTCACCGTCCAGCGCATGTTCGAGTCAGAGCTCGCGAAGGCCGGGGGGGAGCCCACCCTGGGCAGTGCTCCGAGGGGGGCGCTCGAGCGAGAGGGGCAGGTGCTGCTCGATCGGCTGAAGAAGAAGTGATGAGAGGTAGTAGCAGATGTAAAGAGTTTTTTTTTGGCAGGACGGCTTTCGGGTCCTGCTCTCGAGATCGCCTCCAGGCTTTTCGGTCCTTCTCTTGATCTTCCGTCCTCCTCTTCGAATCCCTCTCTGGCGATCGGAACAATTTCGGGGGGGCCCATCGACGCTGTTGATCGGTGGGGAGGGCCTCTGATCGAAATCCCCCGCGAACCTCGAGCGAAGGGTAGAGGTCGTAGAAGGAAGGGGCGCCAGTTTTAACTTTTTTGGTGGTGCCAGGGGGGGCGGCTCTAGGTCGTGTGCCGTCGCGGCTTGCCCCTCAGGCCCCGCGCGGACAGCGTGCCGCCAGGGCCCCTGGCCATTCACGAATACGGGCGCTCAAGAATGCCACGCTGGAGCTTTTTATTGCAATTTCTGGGCTTCAGAATAGTGCAGTGCATCGTTTGTATAAGTCGCACCTAGTTCCATAGTTATATCGACAGGAGCTCCCATAGCGCTCATGCTCATGTTCATGTTCCTCTTCCTCATCATCATCATCCCCCTCTTCCGTTCACCCGTCGTCCTCCGTCGTTATCCTATCGATGTCAACCCAGACATGCGATGTCTTGATTGTTGTCCATACGGGGTCCCTGGAAGCCCCGAGCCTCTTCCCAGGGCCAGTTTGTCTGTTATGGCAATTCCCCATATCCAAAGGATGGGGCTCTTGTTCTTTATCCGACCGCGCCAACTCCATCACCCACACACACACACACCTCCTCCTTTTCCTCCTCCTCCTCCTCCTCCTCCTCCTCCTCCTCCGTCTGTTGGTATGGTATGATACGGTATGTTATGTGGTATTGCTCCCCATATCCAAAGTATGGGATTCTTGTGATTTCCCATATACCAAGGATGGGGATCTTGTTATTCCCGACCGCGCCGAGGCGGAACACTCCGCCCACTCACGTCCCGCCTCCTCCTCCTCCTCACCCAGAGTCACAGTCAGATACTATGTTATATTATTGTATGGTATGACATGGTATTGTATGGTTGGTCTATCATAGTATGCCTTGCTATGTTGCTGAGATGGTATATTATGGTATGGTACATAGTATTATGTTGGAATGATGGTGGTTATGGCTATGCTTACGGTGATGATGATGATCATGACCATGAGATGATGTTGCTGATGAGAATGATGATGAGGATGAGGATGATGCTGACGATGATGATACTACTGGTGACGATGATGATAATGGTGATGATGATGATGATGATGATGATGATGATGATGATGATGATGATGATGATGATGATGATGATGATGATGATGATAACGATGCTGATGGCGATGGCGGAGCACATGTTGAGGATGTATCGAGCGAGGCGCGGGTTTTAGCGCCCCCAAGGGGTAGACGCCAGGGGGTATTGCACTCCTCCGTTCGCGCCAAAAGTGCGGGGATGTCTCGAGCGATGTGCCTGTTTGTGGCCTCAACATCCTCCCAAAGTCGACCCCCGGCGCGCGAGAAAGTCAGGCCCCGCAGCGCTTCCAGCGTCCACGACGGCCCAAGAGGATCCCAAGACGGCCCAGGAGGCCCCCAAGAAAGCTCCAGGACGGCCCGAGAAGGGCCCAAGACGGCCCTGCGAAGGAGGCGGGGGTCGCACCGATGGCTTCACGCGGGGCCTCCTCGGCGTCACCCTCATGCTAGGAAGAGGTTGGCCAACCCCCGACCCACGACCTTCCCAACCACTTCTGCGCTGTGCCGCGCGACGCGCGCTCGCCCGCGCGATCACAACCCTTCTGCCGCACACCGCGCGCGGTGCAGGAGTTCGACCAGCGAAGCGCAGCGAGCTGCAAGTCTTGTAAAGACATCAACAAACGTATACGTAGGTATACACATGGTTTTTCGGGTGCACTCCATTCAGTGCGCAATACCATTCTGCATGCGTATCGTGCGCGGTGCAAAGTATGTGGTGCAGCCATATTCTAGTTTTTTGCCAACCCACGAATTGTCAACTCCACCTCCCGCGCATTCATCCCACCCTCCCAACCGCAATTTGTTTGGCAAAGCCCATGCGGCCACGACTGCGGCCATGGGAATTTGCTGGCGCATCAGTGCGGACGCGATGGTGTTAACCGATGTGAACTTCCCAGTGCGTCTCAATGGCCGTTCTGGCGCGCGGGCACTCCAGTGCGGGTCTGTGATTCGGGCAGGCGCGGTATCATGATGACGCCAACAACGGCGGCAACGATGATGACAGTGGCGAACGGCAAGGCCAATGACGGCGCACATGCTGGTGACGACGATAACGATGATGATATACATGTGTCGGTTTTGGAGGTCATTGTGTTGATAATGGCCGCAACAGCGGCGATTGACGATGACGATGACGGCGGCGCGGGTGCGGATGAGAGTGATAGTGAGGAAGTGCCCGCGCGCAAAAACTCAAGGCATCCGGGGGACTGTTGGATTAAATGCATGGGGTTGTTCGTTTCATACGCGTGTTGAAGATTTCTATTTTGAAATGTTTCGAAAGCCCACGTTGCCGAACATATTTCGGCACGCGGGCGTGGCGGCGCCTGCGTGCGGGGCACGAAAAGTGTTTGCTGATACGGTGTTGTGCATTAGCCGCATGCTTGACGAGAATGCTTGACGGATGCACCGCGTGGTGACATGAGAATGCGGGTTCTGGACGAAATTGTGAACAGCACATTGTTTTCGAATGCTTTCAACACGTGCGCCCGAGCAGAACCTCGCAGGGTCTGTAGGAACAAAAAAAGCGTCGTGCTTGGTGTGATATCGACATGTGCACGCGCGTGTGGGCGTTGCTTCTTCCCCGCAAAAGGATGCTTGCAAAGTTGTCCTTCTCAGATAGACGAGCACGCGCATGATATTAGTTGATACGGCTTAGGGGGGCGATAGTAGCATGGCTGGAACGGTGTGATTTCATTTGCTAATGAGATGCAGGGCAGAACCAGATGTAGCCTGCAGTGTCTCGAGGGAGATAGATAAGTCTGGGGGTAGAGGGTGGCAGCGCCGATTCTTCATTTGAAAAGAAAACCTGTGTGACGCAACATACGCTGTGCAACTTGTGTGGCGGACGCTGTGTGGTGCAAGCCGTGTGCTGCAATCTGCGTCATACAATATATGCGGTACGCGCTAAGTGGCGCCCATTGACGCCCAATTGCGGGACCCAGGCGAGACCAGGCGAAACTTTGGCAGACCCACCCGTGGCCACTGCGGGCGGCCACAATTTTGGGCACCCTGCGAAGCCCAAGCAGACCCAGCCAAGTGTGCAGGTAGGCCAAGAGAGACACCCCTCGGGCAAACAACCAAACGAGCCAAGTCGCAGGTGATGTAGCGCAGCTCCGTCCTCTTCTTGCCCTGCACAGTGGCTTCACAGCGATATGGTGCCCACGATGCTGTCGGCACGCAGGCGCCCCACGGGATGGGATCCCTGGAGCGCACGGCCTCAGCAGAGGGTTGCATGGTGCCGCTGCAGGACTGTTTGTTACATTCCGTCACGCATGACAGTGCACGCTGGTGTCAGCCAGTGCGCTCGCACGCCTGCTGTGACCCACAGCGGACTCCGCGCCGCTGCCGCAGTGGACCGAGCCTGATTTCGGACGGTCTGCGTAGGGCACGGTTCCCCATTGCAGTCACGTCCGTGCCTCCTGCACATCCCTCCTCCCTCTTTGTCAAACTCGGACTTTGCCCCGATCCGAAATCCCGCTTAATCTGGCCTGACCCCGTTGAATCTGGTTTAATCCCGCTCACTCCAGCTTAATCTTGCTTACTCCACGGCCGAATCCAGCGCAGCAGCCCTCCAATGGGGCTCTGAATCCTTCCGACGAAGATTTCCCAGTAGTTGCCTCCTAACTCTTTTCCTCCTCCAGCTTGGAAGGCTCTGTGCACTAAGCCTGATTCTGCTGGCCCCCTCGCGCGGGACGGCCTTACACACTTGTTCCCTCTTCGCGAGCCCAGGCGCAAACAGGCCGTCGAGAGCGTCTTATGTCACATGCTTGTTGTGCTCTGCTGCTGGGATCGGATTCCTGTAGCGCGACAGTTCGCAGAAGGCACCATGTTGCTGTGCCCAGACGATACAATTCAGCCCAGGATGGAAATCTTAGGAAGTTCGCGCGGAGCTCCGAACCCTCATGCTTATGTAGCTTTCTTTTTGAGTTAACGCGGCACGTCTCACACAGTGACTTCTAGTGTGGTCAGGCATGCCTGTGGGAGGCTGTACCTGTACATGGGGCTCCCTCCTCCATGCGGATTTTTACTGCGACGCGAGTGCAACACTAGATCTGGAGATGAAGGAATCGGCTTCTTGGCCTCCCCAACATCCCGTGGAAGCCTTCGGGTCAGTGCTGACCGGCCGACCCAGGCGATGCGTCCCCGACGCTGCTCACTTCTGCGGCCTCGCGTGCGCAGAAAGCTCCATGCGCGAATTGCCGCAACGAGGCTGCACGGCCGTGCTTCCATCATTAACCTCCGCATGTCGTGCGGTCGCGTTTGCGCAGTTGTGCCGAGCAGCATCGCTAGCAGCCCATGCCCTGATGTTAGGCGAGTGGCGCAGTCAGAACGCAGGTTGGGAAGGGCAGTCCGTGACCGAAAAGATGCTACATATGAGCCCATGTTCGAAGGCTGCCGCTCTGGCACGTTCGTTCCTTCGTGCGTCCACCCCCCGCCGGG
>CAUYUJ010019688.1:128892-173659 GCA_963575745.1 Prorocentrum cordatum
TGCGCGCTTGGCCACGTACGACAGGCCGCCCGACCCCAGCCTCTTCCGTGCCAGCTGCGCCCAGCCCACATCATTGGACGAAGTGCGCGGCGCATGGATTGCGGACGCCAACGTTGGCCAGTCCAACACGAAGATCCACGGTCAGCCGCCTGGGAAGCTATTCTACCTTCAGCTGCTTGGTGGTGCTCTTGGGATTGCTCGCGCCGCTCGACTGGCCCAAGCAGTACAGTGTCCTGGAGGTGCCTGGCGGCGCTCCAGTGCCGCCACCGTCGCTGGCGGCAGAGACAGCATATACATCAACGCAGCGACAGCATATACAGGTCAGGAAATAAATCCACGGCAAACGTCTGTTGGGGCTTCTTCAACAAGCACATCGACAGCTGGAGTGGCGCCTGCTACGGGTTCGAAGCATTATCAGTGCCAACACCACCCCAGTGGTCGAAGTCGTACCACAAGGACCCGAAGAGCCTACCAACCTGGCCTGGTCGCCTGCAGCGGCCGCGCAGCTCGACATCGACTTCAACACCAGCACGGCGAACTCCCGACAGCAGCTGCAGGGCGTGGACACTTCAGCATGGACGCTCTCCTAACAGGAGGTGCCTCCCTCTGAACTGGACCTTCACGGCTCGCAAGAGCCCAAGGCTGCCACGCGGAACGCTCGTTGTTTCTGCTGCTGGAATTGCCAGCGACGTCGCAAGAAGCTTGACCAGTTGAAGCGGACGTTTGCAACCCGTCAATTCTGCGCCATCCAGGAGGTCCACGTCAATGCGTTGACAATGGAGGCACGCCTCAACTAATATAACGTTCACGACAAGCTCTTCTACTCGGGGCATGATGTTCCCAATCGTGATGGAGCGATGCCGACTGATGCGAGCGCTGGCGGCCCGGCGATCATTGTTCCATGGCGCTCGCAGGTAGTTCTTCGCAGCGCACCTCCCCCTCGTCTGCCCGCCTTCCATCATCGAGCGCTGGCACTTGGCCGAGTGCAACACCTGGAGATCTTCAACCCTGCCACAAGCAGGACGATTCACCTCCTCAACGCACGCAACTACGAGATCGACCGCCTCCATAGACAACGGATACGCGATCTTTGGACTTCTAACGTGGCCTGGGCGACGGGGCGATGAACTAACCCGACTAGCAATGCACGTCGGCGACATCAACGTTAGCAACTTCCTCAATCAGTCATTGGTCTGCCCACAACGACGCCAAGCACGATTTTCACAGAGTGGGCGGGCCTCTCAAGCTGAACCCCTCTGGCGAACTTGTTTGAATCTGGCACGCTGGAAATAGGGTGCCCATGGCCTACGCGCTACTCGCGAGCGACGGAATCGCTGAGCACGATCGACCGATGCTTCATCTCTCTCAGCGCGCATTTCGCCACCGACTGCGGCGCTGCGATTAATGTGATTCAGGAGGCGCCGAAGCTATCGGACTGGTCTCTATCAGATCATGCCACACCTGCTTCTGCGACTCGCCCCGAAGAAAGCGCCCGGGCAGGATCCGCGCAGCATTCCGAGCTTCATCTTCCGCGAGAAACGCTTCAGGGTCACCCTTGAGATCTGCATTGACTGCGCTGGCCTCGACGAGCTAGAGATCGCGGACAAATAGCTACGTTTGAAGGCGCTGATGCACACGGCCGCCGCCATGACACGCGATGAACTACAACAAAGCAGTCGACTGCCTGCCAGCACTGGGGCAGTCGAAACAAAATGCACGACGCCACGGGCCATTTTCTAGAGCGGCATGGAGGCAAGATCTTCGCGCCGTTCGTCGTCTCTTGCGCAGCCTGGACTTGGCCCGACGATTCCTCGGGACCGCGGAGAGCGGCATGGTCTACATCGCTGAGCCTGAACAAGTTCGCTCGCACACCTACGACCCGAACCACCGGCGCCTCCACCAGATGACCCCCTCGGCAGCTCAAGCCGCAGGACGACGAGCCCGCCTTCCCCGCGGCGTCGCCGATCCAGCTGGACTGCCAGATCACATCAAGCTGCAGGAGACGAGCACGCGGCAGGCCCTGGCCTGGAACCCTGGATCGCGGCGGCTGGCGCTGAACGGGGCGAAACACACGCAGGCTGGACGGCAGGTCGCGGAGCGCGAACCTACGGCCAAAGCGGCGCGCATCCGTGACTACCGGCGGCCGGTCTTCTCCGAGTCCAGGGCGAGTGAACAGACCATCCCGGAGCAGTTAGATCAACGCCTCCCCTCTTCCCCTTTTTTCAGATCGTTCTCTCCCGTCTCCAGAGGGCCTTGCCGGAGCTCTGCGGGCGGACGGGCCTCTTCCGCCGGCCCCGACCCGTTGCCCTACAGGGCCTGGAAAGCCGTGCCAGCGGGCCAGCAGCAGCCCCCATCCTCTACGAAGCGTGGTTGAGGTTGTTCTCGGGAGCAGGGCCTGTCGACGGTTGAAACCATTCCAACGTTGCCTTCGTCCCCAGAGGTGACGATCCTCCAGATCTCACTGACTGCGCGAGGGATGCCGGCGTACTTCGCCCGCTCAATTTAAAGAACGCCGACAGCAAAGCCCTCGCTCAAACCGTCAACATCAATTTATGCAGAGCGGCAAAACAGCATGCGAATACAGCGCAACAAGGTTTTATCGGCGGCCGAAATTTGGGGCGCCACAGTTGCCAGATCTCGATGCCGAAACGCGCCTGAACAGCATTGGAGAGGACGCCTCTACACGTCGGCCATGCTTTATAGCATTTGACGTGAAGGCGGCGTTCCCGAGCATGTCACAACAGCGGCTAAAAGCGATTCTGAAGAGATTTAACATTCCCCGAACATGAAAACGCTGTCCTTGCATGGTTGCAAGACTGCGAGGGATTCCTCAAGATAGCACCCGAGCGGGCCCGCCTGTGTTCGATCCGGCGCGGGCCCCCCCAGGGCCGCCCACTTTCTGGCGCCCTCTGGGCCCTGGGGATGGACCCGCTGGCCCGACATCTCTCGAAAGCCTGCGACGCCGCGACGGAAGCGACGCGGCCCTCGCCCTTGCGAACGGTTCGCGAGAGGCGATGATAGAGCAGATCGTCCCAGCCCCTCCCCTCGCTTGCGCTGCCGGTGCCTGCGCTGACGTCGCCGGCGCCCCTCTTCCCGACCCCCCGCCCCTTCGCCCCGGGCTGCCCCCCCCTTTCGCCGCGGCGGCCTCGCTAGCGCATCTCGACCCGCAACCCCGCAAATGTCGCCCGGCCCCGACCCGGGCCTTTCTGAACGATGCTGAGAGCGAGCTCTCTCGGAGCTCTGTGACGGCCCTTGTCCCAGAATGGGCTGACTTTACAATTTGCAGCTCTTGCAGGCACCTGGGCATCTCGATTGGGCCGGGGGCCACGCGGCAAGGCCAGTTCCAGCCAGTTCCAGGCTAGCGCGCGGAAGTGGCGGGCTCGATGCCGCGCCGCCGCTGCCACTCGGGCCCCGACCGACGCGCGCCTCTGGCTGCGTCGCATGCTCGCGATCCCACGCCTTTCCTATATCGCCCCATTGTTTCTCCTTCCTCCCGAGGTGGCGCGGAGAGAGCACCATCCACGAGCTTCTCCGACTCCCACCGTCGAGCTTCGCGACGTGAAAGAAATGCGTTCGCCCCCCTGGATGCGCGGCCCCGAACCGCTTCCAGCGACGGGGGCTTCGGCTCTGCGGAGAGCGGCGGGGGAAACGTTTCGGGAGTGGGGGCGCGCACCCCGACGGCTGCGCGACCGCGCCTACAGCTGCAGCCCCCTCCGACGGGCAGTTGCCGGCGAATGGTGCTCGGCGCGCTGGAAAAAATAGACGCAGCATGGTCCAGCCCCACTCCATCCACTCTCTTCGCCCCCTTCGCTGAGCCCACCCCATTGACCCCCTCGCCTCTCTCTCTCTCTCTCTCTTTCTCTCTCTCTTGGCCCCCCCACTCCATTCGCTCTGCCCGCGCCTCGGCTCTCGCTGAGATTGAGGTCGCCAGTCGGAAGAAGCGTGCTCCGAGATTGCGAACTGTCTTCTCTATCACGCTCCGCTCATTCGCCTATCCTGCTATTATGCCTGCTCTCATCGGTCGGCGACTCTCCTCCTGGTGTCCTGAGCTCCCCCCCCCTCTCCATCCATGAGATCACCGAACGGTGGAGGTATCTCAGGACCGTCTTGGCGCGTCGATCGCCACGCCACCAATGGCCCCATATCAAGACGCTCGCAGGAGTTCGGGCAACAAGTGCACGAGTCAAAAATATTGCCGCAGGCTCGATGCCGCCTCGGGCGTGTACATTACTTGTCCACGGCTGTGGACAGCGGCCGATCCCGACCGCAGCCCCTCTCTTCCCCCCCTCATTTTCTCTCGCATCGGGATAGGGGGGGGTTGGGATGGAAACTGATCTCGGGGTCAGCCTCGCCCGCATCCACCGCGGCCTCGTATCATCTTTTCAATGTACCACAAGCTTCGGCCTCATCTCGGCCTGGTGGACAGCGCCCTTTTCAGACGCTGCTCGCCCAGGCCCGCGGCGTCTCGCGCGCCGCCCTCCATGCGTAACTAAGACGACACGTTCCCCCCATGGCGACGCGTGCTCCTCCCCCTCCTCCTCCTCCTCCTCCTCCACCTCCTCCTCCTCCTCCTCCTCCTCCTCCTCCTCCTCCTCCTGGGGAACGCTATGCCTCCTCCTCCTCCTCCTCCTCCTCCTCTCCTCCTCTCCTCCTCCTCCTCCTCTCCTCCTCCTCCTCCTCCTCGTCCTCCTCCCCCTCCTTTTCCTCCTCCTCCTCCTCCTCCTCCTCCTCCTCCTCCTCCTCCTCCTCCTCCTCCCCCTCCTCCTCCTCCTCCTCCTCCTCCCTTCCTCCTCCTCCTCCTCCTCCTCCCTCCTCCTCCTCCTCCTCCTCCTCCTCCTCCTCCTCCTCCTCTCCTCCTCCTCCTCCTCCTCCTCCTCCTCCTCCTCCTCCTCCTCCTCCTCCTCCTCCTCCTCCTCCTCCTCTTCCCCGTCCAATTCCTACTCATATTATTTTTCGCTCTCCTCCCCGTCGTCCCCATTCCTCCTCCTCCGCCCCCTCTTCCTCGCCACGCTCTTCTCCTCAGCCGACGAGGAGGACGACCCCCCGCGGCCTCCGGAGGCCTCTTTGGGCCCCCAGGGGTCAACGAAAGTTGCCCATGGGTGCCCCAATTGAGATCTTCCTCGTCCCCGGCCCCGCCCCCCATCCTGTTTTCTTACGTTCGGAACTCCGCGCGGATGTCCTGGATCGGCGTCGGGCCCCCTTGGCGGCGCATCCTGCGTCGCCCCTGGCGCGCTCCGCGTGTCAGGGAAGGAGTTCCAGCGCAGATCCCAGAAATCCGCGCGAGCCGTCGACAACTTATGATGATGCCGTTGTTCATTCCTCAAGCTCGGTGGATTTAGGTACTATGGGATCGTGCCGTGGGGATGTCATGAAAAATCGACAGCATTGAAACCGATTGCGGCGCTGTGGCCAACAAATTAAGCGGCCAGCTGGTGCGACCGAAAACTGGACAACGAAACATAATAACAAGACGAGGTGCCCGTAAGGGCGTGGAGCAACTAAGCAGGCAACTTGTGACGGAGCAAGACGTACACTACCATACCCAGAGCCATCAACATGTTAACCAGTGTGACCCCAACAGTGTGCCATAGCATGCAACATGGTGCAACACATGTGGTGAAGTATAAGTGGTGCAAAGTGTGCAATATGTATATGTACATATATGCGTGTGGTAAGCCGTATATGTATAGTAACCAATGTTAAGCAAAGGATGTGGTGTAAGCTACGTGGTCCAACCTACGTGGTGCAGTCCACGTGGCGAAATTCACTTGCCGAACTTGAAGTTGTCAACTCCATTGCTCGCGCAATCATCCCACCCACCCACCCACCCGAAACTGGGTTTGCAAAACCCATGCGGAAGCGATTGCGATGAGTGCTGGGTGTTGGCCTGTGCATTTTTGCGGCCGCACTAGCCCGCGCATGCTCGCGCGCGCATCGGCCAGTTAGTTTGACGCGATCGACGCGAAAGCGCTGGCGCTGACCGCTCGGCACATCCCAGCGGGCATTTCAGTGCGAGTCGGCGACTTGGGCGGGCACGTTATCATGGCAACGTCGACAACGGTAGACACGATTATGATAGTAGCGATGTTGGTGACGATGTTGACAGCGACGACGGGGCAGCCAGTGACGGCGACGATGCGGATCACGCCAACGACGATGACGGCGTCTTCGCGTCGGTGATGAAAGTTTGGGAAGGAGTTCGAAATGCGCACGCGGCAGACGCGCGAGAGTGGCCCGCGTGATATTATATGACACGGATCGTGCCACCCCAGCACGCGCGCAAGGGCGTTCGAACGATTTCGACATGCGCGCGCGAAGCCCGTTTGGTAGCATGGTGTGGGAATTTTGAGTAAAATCATGGTTTTAATATTGTTACAGTAATGAAAATAATACCGACAATACTAATAAAACTATTAATACGAATAGTAATAACAAGACTAACTAAAATTATAAAAGAAACCGACAAAGTGGCAAGAGCGCCCGCGAGCAAGCTTTTTTGGGAAAACCCGTGTTGCGAAGCCATGTGTTTACATGTGTTTTGCACACTCGATCTTGATAAGGTATCTTTCCGAAGCAGGAGGTTTTTGAAGAATCCGGCATGCACGTGCGACGACGCGCGCGTGTGCATTTCGTTTCGTTATTGTGGCTAGGGATTTTTGAAAACTGCTGATTTGTGATAAACGAGCGCGCGCGCATAGCATGTCGTGCAGAGGACGGCGGGGGGGTCGATAGCGGCTGGGCTGGGATGGTACGAGTTCATATTAAGAATGGACGGTGGGGCAGAATCATTGGTAAATTGCCATACGAAAAGATTGGCCGATAAACCTGCTTGGCACGGGGACGGGAAGCGCATTTGTTTCCAGAGCGCAATATATCGTTGGACTGTCCGCTCCGCCCCTCTATCTTTCCGTCCGGAAGGTCTCTCGGGGCATCTTGGTGCCATCTCGGCGCGGCCCTTGGTTATCACAAGACCGCAGGAGGCCCCTTGGGAGGAAACTAATGCGTAACGATACCGTAGGTAGGGCGAACGAAACCAATGGTATGTGAATGAGAGGCGTGTTGGGTACCTCTTGGAATCTCCTGGAATGCTCATCAGGGGATTCATGGAAGCCTCTTTGGGGGTTCGAAACTATATGGGTATGGTCCCTCCGCGCCCTTGTGGGGGTGTTGGTTAAGCGTATCTCAAGCCGATGAAAGTGTGAATTGGACCCGTAGTGCGAGATGTCCCCCGCAGTCCCACACGGCCCCCAAGAGTTTTCAGAATTGTTCGAGAGTCTACGAAGACGGTCGAGGATGCCCTGAACATTGCCCAAGATAGTTCCAGGAGGTCCCCGAAATGTCTCCAAGGGTGGCCAGGATAGTCTAAAGATGGCTTCGGGACCGTGGAGGAGGCTTCCAAGACGGCCGAAGAGGGCCTCGATTGGCCAAGAGGGCCCCGATGGACCCCGAAGACGTCTCTGAGGAACTCTGCACAGCTCAGCGACGGACAAGAAGAAATGCATGTGGCTCCTGCGGAAGTGAAGACGAGAGGTGCCACAAGATGCGGTGTTCCTCTTTGTGTTGCTGTTCCTCATCCTCCTTCGCGTCCTCCTTCTCTTCTTCCTCCTCCTTCTCCTACTCATCATCATGATCATCAGCATCATCATCATCATCAGCAGCATCATCATCAGCAGTGTCCTCGTCTTCAGATCGATCATGATCACAATCATCACCACTACCACCGTCATCATCGTCGTCGTGATCATCGTTGTCGTCGTCGTCGCCGTGCTCGTCGTCGTCGTCGTCGTTGTTGGCGTCGTCATCGTCGTCGTCGTGTGTGTCGTAGTCGTTGTCGTTATCGTAGTCATCAGTACCATCAGCAACATCAGCATCATCATTGACAACATCACCATCGTCATTCAAAACATCATCCTCCTCCTCATCATCATCAGCATCATCATCACCATCATCATCATCATCATCATCATCATCATCATCATCATCATCATCATCATCATCATCATCATCATCCGGATGATTGTTATCATGCTGTCCACCTCTCGCAAGTACGGCTCCTGAGCTCCCCGGAACGGGGACCGTCCAGCATGTTGGATTGCGTTGTGGCGGGGATTGCCTAAGCATATGGTTATGTACGGTCACGTTGTGTCCTCGTGTTTTCGGAATTGGACGGCTATACTTGGGCGATGAGACGTTGGAAGAAATGCACGGGTAAGTTCGAGGGAGACGTAGCAGGACGTGGGTACGCATGCGAGCCCTGCCACTGAAGCTTTCGGTGGAGCTCTCTATGAGGCCACGAAACGTGAGAGGTGTACCACGAATAGCTCCTCATCCTCCTCCTCCTCCTCCTCCTCCTCCTCCTCCTCCTCGCTCCGCGCTCCTCCTCCTCGCTCCGCGCTCTTCCTCGCTCCGCGCTCCTCCTCCGCCTCCTCGCTCCGCGCTCCTCCACCTCGTTCCTCCTCCTCCTCCTCCTCCTCCTCCTCCTCCTCCTCCTCCTCCTCCTTCTCCTCCTCCTCCTCACAATATCGGGCTCCAGCGATCGCATGCCCTCGCCGCGTGCGCCGTCTCGGGATGGCTGCCGCTGCGCGTGGGGCTAGAGGGAGCCCTCTTGCGGCTGCCGACGCCGCCGTCCTCGTGGAGGCCGCGGTCGGCGCCGCGTTCCGCGCTCCGCGCCGCACCGCCGCGGCGGTGGCGCGCGCGGCCATTGCGGTTGCCGCCTCTGCCCTGGCGGCGCCGTTGGTTGCGCCTGCCGCTGCTGGGGACGCGGCTGCGGGGCGACCTGAGGCGCCACGCGCCGTCTCGGAGGCGAAGCAGGCGCGCCGCCGCCGCCGCCTGCGCCTCGCGGCGCGGCGGGCGGCCGAGCGGGGCGCTCGCCCGCGCGCTTCCGAGGCTGCTGCGGAAGGCGCCGACTTCGACCTCGACTTCGACGACGCCAGCTCGGAGGCGGCCGTGCGCGAGGTGTTGCTGGCTCTGGAGCGCGGCGAGGCCGCTGCTGAGATGGACGTCGTGGACGAGTTCGACGACAGCTGGGCCGATGTCCCGCCACGCCGCAGTTCGCGGCGGCGCGGCAGGCAGAAGGCCGTTGTGGCCAGGGCTGGCGCGACTGGAGATGTCGCGCCTGGCGCGGCGGCGGTGCCCCCTCGGGCGCCCGCGGCTGCCTCGGTGCCTGATGCGGCCGCTGCTGGCTCTGCAGGCGCGTTTGCGCCTCCCGCGGACGAGTGCGCGTCTGGCGAGCGCGCGGCGCTGGTCGCAGAGCTCGCGACGCTGTACTCGAAGCCCGTGGACGCCGCCCGCATGGCCCTTGTGCTCGACCACCTGCGGACCTACGTCGAGCTGGTTCGCATGCAGAAGTCGAAGTGAGAGGGCTGGCCCTCATGGGCCCCACTGCCGCCTCGTGGTTGGGCCTCTGCAGCTCATGCCCCAGGTGCGCAGCGTGTGTTCCCAGGGGGGCCCTTCCCCTTCCGTTTGCTGCACGCGTGAACTTATCACGGAAGCTCGGTTGCAGTACAGCGGTTGGGGCTCCATATTATATAGTTTGTTGTCGTTAGTCCCCGCGGCTGACGACACTCAGTCGGCGCCCACCACCACCACTTCCTCCTCCTCCTCCTCCTCCTCCTCCTCCTCCTCCTCCTCCTCCTCCTCCTCCTCCTCCTCCTCCTCATTGCCCCTCGCTCCTCAGGAGCCGCTCGCTCCACCTGCTGATCCTCCTCCTCCTCCTCCTCCTCCTCCTCCTCGCTCCTCGCTGATCCTCGCTCCCCTCCTCCTCCTCCTCCTCCTCCTCCTCCTCCTCCTCCTCCTCCTCCTCCTCCTCCTCATCATCATCATCATCATCCATCATCATCATCATCATCATCATCATCATCATCGTCATCGTCATCATCGTCGCTCCTCGCGGATCTCTTGGGGGCCTCCCGGGGGCCTCTCGGTGCCGAGGGCCCGAAAAGTCCATTCGGGTACCCCGTCTGGGCCCCCTCTTGGAGCCGTCTTGGGGGCCTCTTGGGCCGTCTTGGAGACCCCTTGTGCCGTCTTGGGGCCGTCTGGCAGACCTCTTCGGCCGTCTTGGGACCGTCTTGGGGGCCCCCTGGGCCGTCTTGGGGCGATCTTAGAGCCCTCTGGGGCCGTCTCGGAGCGTCGGCGAGCCGAAAAGGCGAGAACCCCAAAAACTTGCCAGAAACCATCAGAACATCCATGATGTGTGCATATGTTGGCCCTCTTGGGAGGCCCCTTGGAAACCTCTTTGGGCGTTTTGGATGCCTCTTGGACAGTCTTGGAGGGGTCTTGGGGCGTCTTGGACGCATCTCGGGCGAAGTTGGCGACCTCTTGATTTCTCTGGAGCCGTCTTGGAGGCACTGTTTGACCGTCCACGGCTATCTCGAGGCCTCTCGAGGCCCCCTGGGAGGAAACTAGCGTCATTAAACCATGGGCTGCGGATGCCACCCCCTCTGCACCCCTTCAGTTTAATTCCTTCCGACGAACGGATCGCACGCTACGCGCGCGCTTTCCGTCACCTGGGGGGGGGGTAAAATCGATTCTTTTGTTAGCAGGGAGAATTACCCAATCGAGCTGGAAAGTGTAACTCCATTGTTCGCGCAATCATCCAAACCACCCATCCGCAACTTGGTTTGCAAAACCCATGCGGCGGCGATTGCGGCGACTGCTTGCCACTGGCTGGCGCATCGCTGCGGCCACGCCAGCGCGCGCAGACTCGCGCGCAGAGCGGCCTACTAGTCTGAGCGCGTCTCGCAGGCCGCGCTGACGCGCGGGCAGTTCAGTGCGGGTCGGTGACCCGGGCGGGCGCGGGATCATGGCGACGCCGACAGCAGCAGACGCGATGATGATGGCAGCGATGCTGGCAACGAGGACAACGACGACGGCCAGGCCAATGACGGCGCCGATGCTGACCACGCCGATGACGGTGATGGTGGACGCGTGCCGGCAAGGTTTCGGAAGGATTTCGACATGCGCACGCGGACGACGCGCGCGAATGGCCCGCATCGTGTAACTTGACAGGGACCGTCCGCCCCCCCCCCCCCCAAGCACACGCGCAAGAGCGTGTTCGACACGCGCGCACGAAAGGCTTGTTCGGTTGTATGTGATGGCAATGATGGAAACAACGTTTTTTTAATCGGATTCGAAAGAGTGCGCGCGCAGGCTTTTCTGACTGACGAATTGCACGAAAAAAACATGCGTTGCCCACGTTTCCGGCGCATTCGATTTCGAAACCCTTACCAAGCCTGAGGGTGTTTGACAGATTTCGGCTTGAGCGCGCGACGGCGCGCGCGCGTGCAGTTCGCACCATACGTTGCAAGGGGTTCTTGCAAACGGATGATTTGTTACAAACGATTTGCTCGCATATTATTAACCGCCACGGGTGAATGGACGTGTCGCTAGTGGCCTGGACGGCGCGGTATAAGTTCATCTTCCGAACGAACGATGGGGCAGGAGCACACGTAAACTGCACATCCCCAGGGGGATCGATAAACTCGGGGGGCAGGGCCGTAGACCCTAAGTACTTTTTGAAATCGGAGTATCTACGTGGCGCAACCTATGCGGCGCAATATATGTGGCGCAAGTGACTCGGCGCAATATACGTTAAGCAAGCTATGCGGCACAAGCCAAGGTGTGCAATGTATGTGGTGCTAGCTAAGTGGTGCAAAGTGTTTGGTGCAAGCTGCGTGGTGCAATCTTCGCGGTGCAATCCATGTGGCGAAACCTATGTGAAATCTACGTTGTGCAATGCTTACCCATGGGCTGACACCTTCCATGCTCTTTCAAACATCCCACCCACCCACCCGCAATTTGGTTTTGCAAAACCTGTGCGGAGGCGGTTGCGATGCATGCTTGGCGTTGGCTGGTGCATGTTTGTGGCCGCGCCAACCCTAGCACGCGCGCGCAGCGGCCAGCCAGTTTGGCGCCACCGACGCGGCCGCGGTGGCGCTGACCGCTTGGCGTATCCCCGCGGGCACTTCATTGCGAGTCGGCGACTTGGGCGGGCGCGGTATCATGGCAACGCCGGCTATGGTACACGCGATGATGATATTGGCTATGTTGGTGGCGATGTTCGCACCGACGAGGGCGCGGCCAGTGCGGGCGCCGATGCTGATCACGCCGACGACGATGACGGCGTCCTCGCGTCGCTGATGCAGGTTAAGAAGGGGTTCGACATGCGCGCGCGGCCGACGCGCGAGAGTGGCCCGCATGGAAAAATTTGACACGGATCGTGCCCCCCCCAGCACGCGCGCAAGGGCGTGCGAATGATGTCGGCATGCGTCGCTAGAGGCCCGTTTGGTTGAATTCCGTGTATTGGTTGAAAAATCCATGGTTTTCCCCAGAATTCGCAAGAGCGCGCGCGCAGGTTTTTTTCCCAAATTGATGTTACGAAACCTGGTGTGTTGTGAGTGTGCTTTTGGGCACTCGACCTTGACGTCGCTACGAAACCTAAGGTTGTTGAAGGATTCCAGCATGCGCGCGCGACGACGCACGCGTGCGCACGTCGTCCCATGCGTTGCAAATGGTTCTCGCGACGGAACGCCCGCAAAGGCGTTGAACATGTTGAGCAACCGATGGTTTTATTCAGAAGTCGAAAGAGCGCGCGCGCACGCTTGTTCTGAAATTCCGTGCTGCGAAACCATGTTTGTAATTTGTGTTTTGGAAACTCGATTTTGAAATCGTTCCGAAACCGAGATTGCTTGAAAGATTTCGGCATGCGCGCGCGACGACGCGCGCGTGTGCATCTCGTCACTTGTTTTGCAATGGGGCTCCTGGAATGAAAACTGGTGATGTTTAATGAACGAGTGCGCGCGCACATTAGTTATTGTTGCAGAAGAAGTGGGGGGTGTCGATACCGGCTGGGTCGGGATGGTATGAGTTCATTTTTACAATGGACGATGGGCGGAATCATATGTAAATTGTAACACGAAAAGGCGGATCGAGAAAGCCGGGGGGGGAGGGGAATCCGAATTCTTCTTTAGAAAGGAGAATAGGTGTGCGGCAATACATGTGGTGCCACCTTTGCGGTTGCAATCCATGTGGCTACTAGCAACTCAAAGCAATGCAGAACAGTGCGAAGCAGGTCGACGGCGGCGACATGGCGGCCAGACGGCGGCCCGCAACCCCAGCTCCTTATTTCAGAAGTAAAACCCCTAAGTGCAAGCACTGCTTGGGGCACATTCTTGAAGAGACCATCCTCCTCATATTTTTCCTCCTCATCATCATTGTCATAGTCATCGTCATCGTCATCGTCATCATCACCATCATCATCATCATCATCATCAGCATCAGCATCAGCATCAGCATCATCCTCATCATCATCATCATCATCATCATCATCATCACCATCATCATCATCATCATCATCATCATCATCGTTTACCGGTTCCTCTGCCATCCTCCTCATCGATCTAGCCCCCCCTTCAAGAACCTGCAATCATCCGCCCCCTCCTGGTACCCACCCAAAGGGAAGAAAAAAACACAAACATATTCCAGAGCTCCCCACGGATAGTTTCTGCTTCCGCGTGAAACCTTCTCCCTGGCCCGCGGAGCGCGGCAGGGGCAGCGCCGGAGGCGCCGCCAGGGGGCTCCAGTGCAGATCCTAGAAGTCTGCGCTGAGCTCCGAATTCTGTTTGCGTATGCCGTTGCTTGCTCCTCTGGTCTGAGCACTCCTTCCAGGATATCGGTTTTCGGTGCACGCTGCTTGCGCACTCCTCGTGGCGAAGACTCGCTACGCCTGAGGCCTCCCCCTTTTGCCTCCTCCACGGCCGCCTTCTTGCCTAGCGTGGCCTTGCTTGGCGCGGCCAGCTGGCTGACCGAACTCGTTGGCGCCCGCCCCCGCCGCTGACCAAAAGCTCCTCCACACTCGAGCACCCGATTGAGAAGGCTCCTCCCGAGAAGCTGGGCCATAATTTCAACCACCCTGCCGGAAGCTGCCCCAGTCCCTTGAGCATGTTCGCCCTTCCGGCGCCGACATCAGAAATTGGCCCAGGCTCCGTGTAAGAAATGTCCGACGAGTTGGCCCAGACCTTTTAGATCATAATTATCTTGATTACATGTTCGGCTGCAGTCTGGGCCCGTCGCTCTCCTCCCGGCGCCCCCTCCGCACGGCAAGGCTGTCCACAATTGGTCACAGGTGCGCGGCGAGAGCCTGAGCTGTCACGGGCTCGGCGGCAGCAGCCCGCGCACCCCGCGGGCACTCGGGGAGCGGTCGAGGACGACGACGCCGCTGACCACGACGTCGATGCCGACCACGACGTCGAGGACGACGTATCGACGACGACGACGACGACGACGACGACGACGACGAGGACGAGGAACGACGACGTGGCGATCGAGGAGGACGAGGACAACGACGCCGAGCCAGACGACATCGCCGCCGCCGCCGCCGCGGCCGACGACGACGACGACGACGACGACGACGACGACGACGACGGCCACGACCACGACCACGACCACGACCACGACCACGACCACGACCACAACGTCGAGGACGACGTCTCGAAGAGGAAAGAATGGCATGAACATAAACTTTCGGAGCTCCGCGCGTATCTCTTGGATCTGCGGTGGATCCCCATGGCGGCTTTTTGGGGGTGGGACTCCTGAAACGCCACAGTTCGAAGCGGCACCACGTCGCCGCTTCAGGGTGAAGAAACAGCTGTACAGACATGAACTTTCGGGCTTCCGCGCGGAAGTCTCGGATCTCCGCAGGGGCCCCCCAGGCGGCGCTTGCGGCGCCGCCCCCTTGGCGCGCTCCGCGCCCAGGGGGGGGGGCCCAGCGCCGATCCAAGAGATCCACGAGGAGCTCCGACAGTTTAGGCTTGCGCCGCTGCTTGCTCCTCTCACCTTGGCGCCGACGATGTCGGCGGCGACTTCGGCGACAATGATCGGCTCGTCGCTCTCCCAGAGAAGGCCAACAATCTCGCCGTCGGTGGATCAGGAGGAGCAGGGCGACGACGACAACGACGACGACGAGCAGAGGGGCGGCGAGGAGATGAGGGAGGAGTGGAGGATGAGGAGGAGGAGAAGGAGGAGGAGGAGAAGGAGGAAGATGAGGAGAAGGAGGAAGAGGAAGACGAGGAGGAGGAGGAGGAGGAGGAGGGTGAGGATGAGTTTCCTTCCGCCCCCTGGCCAGGACGGCTGTCGGCTGGCCCGGACCCGCCCGGCAGGGCCCCTGCCCGGGGCCCTGGGTCGCCCGCAGGGGCGCGCAGGTGCAGCCGAGCTGTCCTCCTCCGGGTCGAGGCGGCGCCCCCCTCCCCAGGCATGCGACGTCCTGATACTTTCCCAACCATCCTGTGGTGTTGGGTCCTCGTTTTGAAGAGACGGAGCCCCGCGTCTCTCCTCCTTCCTTCCTCCTCCCCCTCCTCCCTCCTCCCTCCTCCCTCCTCCCCCTCCTCCCTCCTCCCCCTCCTTGCCTTTGCTCTCGGCACACCTCTCACACGTTTCGTAGCCCCATAGGGAGCTCCACTGGAAGTCCCGACCCTTTCTCCGAGACCGGTTTGTCGTCTGGAGTCGTTCTGTTGACGGTCCCGAGGCCCGGCGAGGGCCCCCCGAGGCTGAAAATGGCCAAAAACCTCCCTGATTGTAGTACGACGCGATCATGTCTGGGCTCGCCCCGCGCGGCCACGGCCCCTTCCCTGCCCCGGCCCCAGCGGATGCCACGGGAGGGCCACTGGGTCAGGGGAGGGCGAGTCGAGACAGCGGTGGTTGGCCTCTGGGGGAGTCCCCTCGCCGCCACGGCTGCGTCTGGACTCCGGGAGGGGCCCGGGGACGGATGCTCGGCCGCCGTGGTCTCGAGTCGCCCTGCTCCGGTTGAGGTCCCCAGAGAGGGAGTCTGAGGTCTCCCCCGCCCTCACGGGGTCTCCTTGAGAGGCCCCCGGGGACATGCGGAGAGGCTTGGAGGCCAAGAAGGGGCCAAAAGCATGCAAACAGTACGACGGCTTCGATATGTCCAGGCCTCCCGGGGGGTCCCGGGGTCCGAGTAGAGGGGGTCGGAGGATCGCGCCGTATCGTCGATGCATCGGCGATGCGGCTCGATGTGGAGCCCGATTCTCTCCACGCTGGCGTCGCCGATGCATCGCCGATGTCGCCGATGCATCGGCGATGCATCGCTGATGTATCGGCGATGCGGCGCGATCCTCCGACCCCTACTCCGACCCCAACCAGGAGGCCTCTAAAATAAGAATCATGCCCGCCAACGTGGACCCAAATGGTTGGTTGTTGCATTCTCAACCCGCGTATGTTGTTGCGCAATGTGCGTATGGCAATATATGCGGTGCTCTGTTTTGTATGCAACGTGCGAATGGTATGATACATGATCATGGGTCGAGGGTTCACAGGCCCCCGCCCCAGCTGGGACGGGGGAGAGACGACGACAACGCCGACGACGACAACGACGGATGACGACGACGACGACGACGACGACGACGACGACGACGAACCACCCCACACCCACATGGGGAGGCGGGGGCGCACCTGGCACCCACCACCACGCCGCGCCGACCACACGGGGGGTGGAGGGCAATCCCGTTCGCGAGGCCCTCGCGAGGCTCACGGGCCTACGCATCCAGCGGACAGGGGGGGGCGGGGCGATCCCGTTAGCACTGAGGGGGGCAGAGTCCTGGATCATATGTGTGGTGGAAGTTGTGTGGTGCAATCTGTTGTGTGCAGTCAATGTGACTGTGTGGTGCAAGCTGTGGGCTGCTATAAGCGATGATGTGCAAGCTAGATGATGCAATCAAAGGGGCGCAGTTAACTTGTCAATGCTGAAGGCGTCAACTCCAATGCTCGAGCAAACATCCCGCCCACCCACCCACCCACCCGCAACTTGATGGCAAGACTCAAATGGGTGACGACAACAATGATGATGTTCATGACGACGGCGCGGACGATGTCGACGACGACGATGGTGATGCTGATGAAATTGGTGCTGCTAATAAGGACGGCAGCAACGATGACGCTGGCGATGATGATGACGACGGTGCTGGCGAGGAGAATGAGGAAGTGCGTGCCTGCAGACATCTGACGAAGGCGAAGACATCGACGATAACGATGATGACGGCGATGATGATGATGATGATGGTGATGATGATGATGATGATGATGATGATGATGATGATGATGATGGTGACGACAACGTTGATGGTTTTGACAATGACTCTGGCATTGACGACGTTGACGAGGATGATGATCGAGATTGTGTGGATGAGGATGATGAGGAAGTGCTCACGCAGAAAGAACAACGACACTTCCACTTGTCATCGAAACAATTGGTTGTTCGCATGTGTTTGAACGCATAAATGTTGAGGCTTAGAAAACTCATGTGTTGAGAACATGTCGACGTGCGCGCCCGAAAACGTGCGCATATGGCCCGCATGGTAGTATTTGACGGAGTTGACGAGTGCGCGATGATAGTTGAACGTGTTCGACATGCGCGTGTGTGGCCCCGTATGCTTGCATTTGACAGAAAATATAACCGCTTAAAGCATTATGCTCCAATGATTGCACCGAGTGCGCGAGTGCAGAAATCTGAGAGCTTCTAGAAACCAAAAGGAAGGTTCTTGATAGCCGCTGGATGGCTATGTGAAAGTGTTGTAACTAGTTTTATTGGATGATGTTGGCCTATGCGTGCGCGGCGGCGCGCACATGTGCCTCGCCTCGCATTCGGTGCAGGAGGGCCTTAGAGAAAGCACGTCTTAGATCAACGTGCGTGCACTGCGTAGACCCATTTGGCAGGGGCGAGGGGTGTGTCGATGGTGGCTGCCGCGGGGTGCCCACCTGGCAAAAGCCCTGATGCATGTGTGCAAGCAGTGCTTGGAAAATACCAGGGGCCCAAGAGCATCGATCCGAGAGGCTCCCCTCCCAGACACGCGATGACCTGATTTTCCCGTCCTCCTCCTCCTCCTCCTCCCTCCTCCTCCCTCCTCCTCCTCCCTCCTCCTCCTCCCTCCTCCTCCTCCTCCTCCTCCTCCTCCTCCTCCTCCTTCTCCTCCTCCTCCTCCTGAGGCCCCTGAAAAAATTCCGACACTTTTCCCGTGGCCCGTTTGTGTTCGTCCCGAGTCGTTTGTGGACGGCCCTGGGGCCCCTGCGAGGGCCCGCGGAGGGCTGAAAGCTGCCGAAAAAACCTCCCGCCGCGATGTTTTTACACGACGCGAGCACGTGTGGTGGGCCTGCTTTCCACCACCACCACCATAAGTTGGAGGGGGGGAGGAGGAGGAGGAGGAGGAGGAGGAGGAGGAGGAGGAGGAGGAGGAGGACCCCCTCCCCCTCCAACTTATGGTGGTGGTGGAAGACAGGCCCATCAACGTGTGGGCCGCAGTGCGGGCCTCGGACGTCCGCCAAGGCCGCGTGGGCGTCCACACCGGGCCGTGCGTGGGCGGCATCGTGGGCACCGAGATGCAGGCAGCGCGCCGGGGGGAGCGCCGGCAGCGCGCGGCCCGGCCAGGCTCCTCGGCACGAGCGAAATTGGTACAGAGAGAATCTGAGAGAGTGGGTACAATGCCCAACAGTGGTTCCTGCTCATTTTGACCAGGACTCGCTGTCCGCGCCGCCGCGGGCTGTGTCCATGTGAGACAGAAGGCCGCCTGCCCGATAGCGGCCGCTGGCGGTTTGGGACAACACTTGCTGTTGGGCATTGTACCCGTTTTTTCCGTACCCATTTCGGGCGTCCAAAGGCTCCGAGGCCGGCGCGCAGGAGACGTCAGTCAGGGGCAACGTCAGGGGGCAGTCATAGCTTCCTGGGCGGCCCTCGTCGCCACCGGTGGATTCGCTTCGAAATGCTGGTCATGACACAGCCAGGGAGAGGTCCAGGGAGTAGCGGTATTGGCACCTCGTGGTTTCCCCAAGGCCGGCGCGCAGGAGGCGTCAATCAGGAGCAAGGTCAGAGGGGGCGACAGGGTCAGGGGGGGAGGCGAGCACGGGGCCAGAGCTCTAGCCCCCAGAGAGGGGGTTCGAGCAGATGGGGTCGGAGGCTCGCGCCGCATCGCCGATGCAGCGGTGACGCTGCTCGATGCGGAGCCCGATGTTCTCCACGCCGACGTCGCCGATGCGGCGCGATCCTCCGACCCCACCCACTCGGACCCCCTTTAGGAAGCCCCTCTCTAGACAGGGCTGAGGCGGTCGCCAGAACCCTTACACAACGATGTGTCGTGTTCTTCAGTACGATGTCCCCAGAAGTCCGGACCCTTTCCTTGGGACCAGCTTTCCATCCCGAGTCGTTTTGTTCCCAACCATCCTGTGGTGTTGGGTCTTCGTTTTGAAGAGACAGCGCCCCGCGTTCCTCCTCTCTCCTCTCCTCTCCTCTCCTCTCCTCTCCTCTCCTCTCCTCTCCTCTCCTCTCCTCTCCTCTCCTCTCCTCTCCTCTCCTCCTCTTCCCATCCTCCTCCCCCTCCTCCCACCTCCGCGGTTCCAGTGGCGCAGTTTGCGTGCGTCCCCCCCGCCCAGTACAGCATTTCGTGGCTCCAGAGGGAGCTCCACCGAAGGTCACAGGTCGCGCAGTTCGCATGCGACCGCCCCCCCCCCCCCGCATACAGCGTTTCGTGGCCCCAAAGGGAGCTCCACCGAAGGTCCCAGTGGCGCATGCGTCGCCCCCGTCCAGTACAGCGCTTCGTGGCCCCACAGGGAGCTCCATCGACCGAAGGCCACAGTGACACAGTTCGCATGCGTCCCCCTCGCCCAGTACAGCGTTTCGTGGCCCCAGAGGGAGCTCCATCGAAGGTCCCAGTGGCGCAGTTCGCATGCGCCCCCCCGGCCCAGCACAGAGTTCGTGGCCCCAGAGGAAGCTCCACTGGTGGCGCAGTTCGCATGCGCCACCCCCACCCAATACAGCGCTTCGTGGCCCCACAGGGAGCTCCACCGAAGGTCCCACTGGCGCATGCGTCGCCCACGCCCAGTACACCGTTTCGTGGCCCCAGAGGGAGCTCCACCGAAGGTCCCAGTGGCGCAGTTTGCATGCGTTCCCCCCGCCCAGTACAGCGTTTCGTGGCTCCACAGGGAGCTCCATCGAAGGTCCCAGTGGCGCATGCGTCCCCCTCGCCCAGTACACCGTTTCGTGGCCCCACAGGGAGCTCCACCGAAGCTCCCAGTGGCGCAGTTTGCATGCGTCCCCTCCGCCCAGTACAGCGCTTCGTGGCTCCACAGGGAGCTCCACCGAAGGTCCCAGGGGCGTAGTTCGCATGCGTCCCCCACGCTGAGTACAGCGTTTCGTGGCCCCACAGGGAGCTCCACCGAAGGTCCCAGTGGCGCATGCGTCGCCCCCGTCCAGTACAGCGCTTCGTGGCCCCAGAGGGAGCTCCACCGACCGAAGGCCACAGTGACACAATTCGCATGCGTCCCCCTCGCCCAGTACAGCGTTCCGTGGCCCGGGAGGGAGCTCCATCGAAGGTCCCAGTGGCGCAGTTCGCATGCGCCCCCCCGGCCCAGCACAGAGCTCGTGGCCCCGGAGGGAGCTCCACCGGCGGCGGAGTTCGCATGCGTCCCCCCACCCAGTACAGCGCTTCTTGGCCCCAGAGGGAGCTCCACCGAAGGTCCCAGTGGCGCATGCGTCGCCCACGCCCAGTACAGCGCTTCGTGGCCCCAGAGGGAGCTCCACCAGTGGCGCAGTTTGCATGCGTCCCCCCCGCCCAGTACAGCGTTTCGTGGCTCCACAGGGAGCTCCACCGAAGGTCCCAGTGGCGTAGTTCGCATGCGCCCCCCCCGCCGAGTACAGCATGTCGTGGCCCCACAGGGAGCTCCACCGAAGGTCCCAGTGGCGCATGCGTCGCCCCCGTCCAGTACAGCGCTTCGCGGCCCCAGAGGGAGCTCCACCGACCGAAGGCCACAGTGACACAGTTCGCATGCGTCCCCCTCGCCCAGTACAACGCTACGTGGCCCCAGAGGGAGCTCCATCGAAGGTCCCAGTGGCGCAGTTCGCATGCGCCCCCCCGGCCCAGCACAGAGTTGGTGGCCCCAGAGGGAGCTCCACCGGTGGCGCAGTTCGCATGCGTCCCCCCACCCAGTACAGCGCTTCGTGGCCCCAGAGGGAGCTCCACCGAAGGTCCCAGTGGCGCATGCGTCGCCCCCGTCCAGTACAGCGCTTCGTGGCCCCACAGGGAGCTCCACCGAAGGTCCCAGTGGCGCAGTTTGCATGCGTCCCCCCTGCCCAGTACAGCGCTTCGTGGCTCCAGAGGGAGCTCCACCGAAGGTCCCAGTGGTGCAGTTCGCATGCGTCCCCCCCGCCGAGTACAGCGCTTCGTGGCACGACAGGGAGCTCCACCGAAGGCCCCAGTGGCGCATGCGTCACCCCCGTCCAGTACAGCGCTTCGTGGCCCCACAGGGAGCTCCACCGACCGAAGGCCACAGTGACACAGTTCGCATGCGTCCCCCTCGCCCAGTACAGCGCTTCGTGGCCCCAGAGGGAGCTCCATCGAAGGTCCCAGTGGCGCAGTTCGCATGCGCCCCCCCGGCCCAGCACAGAGTTCGTGGCCCCAGAGGGAGCTCCACCAGTGGCGCAGTTCGCATGCGTCCCCCCACCCAGTACAGCGCTTCGTGGCCCCAGAGGGAGCTCCACCGAAGGTCCCAGTGGCGCATGCGTCGCCCACGCCCAGTACAGCGCTTCGTGGCCCCACAGGGAGCTCCACCGAAGGTGCCAGTGGCGCAGTTTGCATGCGTCCCCCCCGCCCAGTACAGCGCTTCGTGGCTCCACAGGGAGCTCCACCGAAGGTCTCAGTGGCGCAGTTCGAATGCGTCCCCCCCGCCGAGTACAGCGCTTCGTGGCCCCACAGGGAGCTCCACCGAAGGTCCCAGTGGCGTAGTTCGCATGCGCCCCCCTGCCAGCACCGAGTTCCGTGGCCCCAGAGGGAGCTCCACCGAAGGTCCCAGTGGCGCAGTTCGCGTGCGTCCCCCCCGCCGAGTACAGCGTTTCGTGGCCCCACAGGGAGTTCCACCGAAGGCCCCAGGTGGCGCAGTTCGCATGCGTCCCCTCTGTCCAGTACAGCGCTTCGTGGCCCCACAGGGAGCTCCACGGAAGACGATACCCACAACTGCGGTATTCACAATTGCACATGGTTGAGTTTTTCGCCAGGCTAATTTTTGACGACCCTGGGGCCCCGCAAGGCCCTCCAGAGGCCGAAAACGTAGAAAAAATCCGCACTGAGTTGTTCAATGCGGTGAAGGTCTGGGGCTGAAGCGGTCGCCAGCGCCTTGACACAGGGCTGGAGCGCTGAGCTGCCAGCGGCCCTCCGGCGAGCCACTGCCCGGCAGCTCCGCGCGAGCCTCGGGTGCAGCTGCGCCAGAGGCGCGGCCGCCCTCCGAGAGGCGCTGGCAGTTTGAGCCCGCGTGTGCATGGAATGCTTCGTCTCCTTGCTGTGCACGCCCGTGCTCCGACAGACACGTTCAAGGGCTTCATGCCCCGACATGCTCCTCACCTCTCCCCCGCTCCCGCTCTCTTCCCGCGCCCTGTGCCCACTTAGGCCCCGTAGTATCCCTCGGCTGCATTCGACCGCGGCGTGGATCCGCGCCGCTGCGACCAAAAAGTACACGGAGTGCTTCTCGGCAGCCCGTGCACACGCGGGCTCATCCCGTCCGACGCGGCTGGGCGGCCCGTCTGCGCCGGGCAGCGGCCAGTTGGCTTGTGACGGCAGAGGGAGGGTGGAAGGTGCCCTGGTGGCCACGCAGGCGCCCTGATAGTTGCAAAAGTGTGGAGTAGATGGTGGAAGAGGCGGGGTGAAACAGGATCCACGGAGGGAGGCTGCTGGAGGTGGTGGTGGCTGCGCGCTGTGTGGCGGTCGCTTGCCCAAGCCACGCTCGCCGCGTTGGATTGCCCAAGGGCCTCTCCCTCTGCTCATAGGAATCCCCAAGGGCGCCCCCGAAGCCAAAGATCCCTCGCCTGCAAGGAGGCGTAGGGTTCCCAGCACTCTGGCCTCGGGGCCGCCCAGGGAGGTCCCACCGAGCGTGGGGGAGGTTTGGGCCATCCTGGCAGTGGCGGGTGCCACTGGCCGTGGACGGAGGCTGGCCACATTCGCCAAGTGGGAAGGCAGAAGGGCACCTTCCCCTGCACACAGGGCGTCCCCCGAAGTGACCCCCATCCCCGCGACTGGTACCCTCTCCTGCAAGCAGGCGTAGGGCACCCAGGCCGCGGAGGTGGGGGCCACTTGGGGGATTTCCACCGTGCTTCGGGGAGGGTGCTGCCTTCTACGGCGACAGCACGGGTTGTAGCTGGTTTGACATGCCCCCCCCCCATACACTGAATCCCGTCTCCCGTCCCGCATCCGATGGTCTGGGCAGGCGACCGAAGGCCGCGACTGCACGTCAGAGCTGGAAGATTGGAGGGGAAGGTGCACGCGCGGGGGTAGCTCCTTGGAGCTGCCCAGGATCTTGCGACTGTCCTGCTGAGCCAAGACGCTGTTGGTTGCCGCCGCGGCCGCCCTGGCCTTGGCCAGGACAGCCTGCGGTGAGATCCTGTTCCCACCGCCCTGAATGTCCCACCCATCCCGCCGCCACAGGAGCGGGGGTTGAGAAGGTTAGCGTGGTGCGGCAGGGCGAACGGGCACGAGAAGGAAGCCACGAGGGAGGGAAGGTTGGAGGTTGGCGAGGTCGTCTCCCAACACACGTCGGCTGCAGCAGCATCTCTTGTGGGTGGGAATGCCCCTGGGGACCCACTTACAGCATGTTTTCTACTGCTGCCGTTGACGTCTGCCGAGGCTTTGCGTGGCACGTCGGATGATCTAGCATAGCTGTGTGAGTGTGAAAGCCCCTCGGGGACCCACAGCATAGCATATCTGTTTCTGGCGTTGTCGTCGCTGGTTTGGCCTGAGGAGCTGTTTGCTGCTGCCGTCGGATGTGTGTCTGGAGATGCTGCGTCCAGCTGTGCTGCTGCCGGTCGTGTCGGTGAGTGCGTGTTGTTGGGTAGGAGAATAGTGCCGAGGTAAGGTGTCGGGAGGTAACAGCTGGCGTAGGAGGTTTTCTGTGTGGAGCAAAATCGGATATGCGTGCATACTGGCAGGTAGGCGCACTGACGGGCCGCTACAAGGCCGGTCCCGTCGGGACGCGTTAGCTCATGGTTGTTGGCAATCAGGGGGAGTTTCCTGATTTGCCGTAGGAGCGTCGGACTGGCTGGTGGTCGTGGCCGTATTGCTTGCACTCGACTTCACAAGGTGGCCATGGGGCTGAGACGTCATCAAGGTTGGTATCCCTGTATGTGCCCTGTCTGCCCTGGTTGTGGGTCAGTTTAATTTCGTGATGGCACTTAGCTGGTATGATCGCCGTCGGCTGGTGACCAGCTGCGGCCGTAAGCCTACGCACGTCGGTTTCGCCCGTGATGTTCTCCGTCGGTTGGGTTTGGTTGTTGGCGTCTTCCATTGCCCGAACGGCCGTCGTGGTCTGGTCGATGCCGCAGAACGTAATGAGCTCTGGTTTCGATTTGGTCGCTGCTAGTTTGCTGGTGGGCTGTTTCTGCAAAGGATGCTTTGCCATTGGTGTGCACCTATTGCGTCTTGGTGGCTCCTTGGTCTGGTTGCACTCTTCTGACTGTGTCGGTTGCACCATGGTTTGCGGGTCCGTCGGGCTGGGCCTTTGGTAGGTCCGATGATTGGTCGGGTTGTGTATCAATACTTGGGTTTGCCAGATTGGGTGCGTCCTGCTTGTGTACCACTTCTTGTTGTTCTATTTCGCCGTAGTTCGTTGAGTCGTCTGGCCTAGGGTCTTGTGCACTGATGAGCTCGGTTATCTTCGGCGTTGCTGCTGTTCCGACTATGCTCTGGAAACGAGTGAGTGGAAAGGGCGTTGGCATGGAGGTCGGGTTGTAGCGTATGGCCAGTTCGATGGACAGGAGCAGGCTCCGTCCTTGGGCATTCGCGGCGTCTGGCGTCGGTATGTCGTCTGAGTCGTCGTGTATCTTGCAGGGCAGCATCATCGCAAGCTGGTGATTGGCAAACTGGGCGAGGTGAGTCTGGCGTTCGGTCATCTGGAACATCCGAGCCTCATGCTGCCCCTCGTAAGGGGAGCCGTAGTTCAACGACGCCTCCACGTAGTACATGTCCTGACCATACTCGAGCCGAATGTTGGAGTCTGCGGCTAAGTCCTGGTCGAAGGTGTTGCTCATATTGCTCATGTTCTCGAAGTAGTTCGAAATGGACCTTATGGGTCTGTATCTTGAAGTCCCTGGATTCACGGCTATGCTGGCTGGTGTAGATAGTGTTGGTCAAGCGTTCGATTAAGTCTTGGTGCCGTTCACTTCTTCTGTTGCCCGATCTTATACTCGGTGGCGTGGGTCCCGCAGGCAGTGGGGCCATCTCGAATAATGTGCCTAAGTCATGAATGCCGTTGCGCTAGCTTTTACCACGGGTTGTGCGGTCGAAGGCGTCGCGGTTGCATCGATAGTGGCGTCGTCGGGTGCGGTTCCCATGCTTCTTGGTGGAGTCGTTGGCGGCGGCTTCAAAGGTACTTGTTGCGCTTGTTTGCATTCACGTTTCTGGTTCGGCCTGTCCGTTGTGTGACCTCCTCATTGGTCTGCGTTGTGCACCTGGTTCGAATTCTGTTAATAGGTCGGTGGGGGTGCCTTGTATCTTGGCCTGCGTGCTAGTTCTATGAGATTGATGCTGTCGATTGGCGTTGGTGGTGCAGCTATCGACCTCGGTGTCCACGGGTCTTGGAGTGTATCTCGTCGTGTTTGCGGTACGGTCGGTTAGATGGTTTGCTGTATCTGCTGTGGCTGGAAGGTATGGATCTCTACGATGATCCGTAGGATTCTATCCTGTGTAGTCAGATTGTCGCTCCGGTTGCTTAGCAGTAGAGTCAGCAGGCGGCCTTATGGGCTTTCAGTCGTGGCCATCTCCACCAGCTGGTCGTTGTCAAGAAAGCAGATTACGAATTTTCAGTTGTCCACGTCGTTCCTGAAGTCTGGCTCGCTGGTACCGCTTGATGGTGGTTTCGAGGACCGAAATGTCTACATAGTATGATATTGCCTTTGGCGTTCAAGATCTCGACCTTGGTCTCTGTGGAGGTGGCGGTGCCGGTGTAGGTGGAGGTTGCACGCAGTCCCGCGTGGTTTTGGTTGGGTACTTCAAGAGGTGTCTTTTGCCGGCTTAGACGTACTCGTCGTTCTCGCAGGTCAAGGCTCGCTTCCATCCCGTGGCCAGAAACACGTTGCTTGGGTCGTCCCACGTCGTCTCCATGCTGTCCAAGTTGTAGTCGTACACCTGGGCGTTCCACACGTCCTGTGCTCCTTGGCATTGAAAATCAATCCATGGGAGTGGTAGAGGCCGCCGGTGACCCGCTGGGTAGTTTGGCTCTTTGCAGCGCTTGTCACAGAGCTCGTCCCATGGGTGGGTGAGGACACGTCGGTGGTGGAAGATTGGCTGTATTAGGTATCATGGGCGTTTGGCTCACCGTTATCACCCTAGTCGTCGTCTTCGGCTGGAAGGTGGCATGCTGGCGTGGTCTGCGTCCGTCTTGCTTGGCCAGCTGCCTGCGTATTGAGCGCGTACGATATTATGTCGGTAGTCGGCGTCCTCTTTGTGAAGCTCTTCATCTTAAGCTCTGGTTGGTACTCGTCCTCGAGGTTGTCGTAGTAGAAGGTCTACATGCTGGTCAGCTGCCTCCTTGCCTCGGCTCGTATCTCAAGGCTGGGGAGGGACATGAGGTCATTGATGTCGTCTTCTTTAGCCCTGGCTGCGCCAAACACCACGACGGATGTCGGCGGCTTTCATGGCGGTGGTTCTCGTCGCGGTGGCTGCGCGACTGCGATAGCTTCAAATGCGTCGAGCAGGCTGCTGGGAACTATTTGTCAATCCATGCCGCTCTCGTAGGTGACGCCCACTTGTAGGTTGACTTGTACTGCAGCCATCGTCGGCCACTTTGGATTCCCGTTGGATGGTGGGCCCAACTGTAGTTCGTATTTCTCGTACACCTCGTCGAAGTGGTTGATGGGGGCTCTGTACTCGGCGCTGTATTTCATCAGGATCCGCATCTCCTCGTCAGTAGCCTCTACCGGCGGCACGAGGTCTCCCTTAGGGTCCCCTTTGGCAGCGTGGAGTGCGGCTCGCGTCTGTGGAGTCATGCGGAATTTGCTCTTCTCGAAGATCATGTTGTCACTTCGTGGGTGTGACGCCTTCCTCCCATGGTTGCCAATGTGTCGGTTAGGTACAGGAGGTGGAACATAGCCTCGCTTGGGTCCAGGACATTGTTGTTCTGGTCGGTGACGTGGAGGAGGAACGACTGGTGTTTGGCCTTCGAGTGTACGGCCTTCTGTTCTGCGTATTGTAGGTCCGGTCGTGTATGTACCTGCGTCGTCATGACCTTTTGGATTTGCCCAACGCTGGACATTCAGTGCCACGTAGATCTGTCTGTGGAGGCACGAGGTAGATCAGGTTCTTCTCGGCCGTTTCCTTTTTGTTGTCTCCCATGGTGTTGTAACCATGGTTGCTCTTCGGACCGCGTTGTTGGTCGAGCCGTTTTCCATGGGCCTGACACAGACTGCTTTCCTGTGGTGCGGTACGTGCGTCGGTCTTGATGAGTAGTGCTGGTCCATGGTGCCTATACTGGGCTCTGCGCGGTCCAAAAAATATCAGAGGCAGCAGCGTGGGATGGGGATCCCCCGCTGCAATGTCCCGGCGGAGAACCGCGGGGAATACCCGGAAGCCGCGCGCAGGACATCCACCTCCATGCCCAAGTCCTCCTGTACATTCTCCTCCAACTCCTCCCCATCCTCCTCGTCCTCATCCTTCCGATTTTGCTGATGGTGTGCTGCCACCGCCTCCTGCGCCCCCCGCCTCCACTGCGTCCTCCTCCTCATCGGCCGCCTCCTCCTCCTCCTCCTCCTCCTCCTCCTCCTCCTCCTCCTCCTCCTCCTCCTCCCCCTCCTCAGGGTTCCTGGCCCTCCATCTTCCCATCGCGCCACTGGTTCCGTAGCCATTTTGGCTCAAGGCATTTCAGATCGAGGATCGCCTCGGCCGTACCCGCTCTTATTCCACAAAGTTGGTCCCAAGTGCACGCACACGACATTGTTCCCTCTAATCGTGCTGTGGCACAGCAGCCTTCAAGGCGATGGGCCGTGTACGCGGCGGCGGTCTTGACCCCGCATGCCCACGGCGGTCTTTCTCAAGACTGTGTCCAGAGCCAGCACGACGAGCACATGGGTGCAGTTGTTGGACAACTTCGAATATTCCGGCGAGCGGATGCCCTTATATGCTAGACCAGTAAGTTACCATTTCTTCACACAGATAAGAGCTGTGTACCAAAGAGGAAGTGACATCTTTTGTGATACGCAGAGGTTTGGTGGCACCGTCTGGCAATAGTCGTGGTCTAATACAATTCTCTCGAGGCCATGAAGAATAGAGGGCCATCGTGCCACAACCAGTTGCCACGCGTTGCCTTCCGATAGCTGAGCGTCTGAATCGACCGAAACCATTTGCAATGCCAAATTAAACATATCAAGCGGCGATACGAGTTCTCGCCTTCAAATGGCGGCAGTATCCAAGTGTATTTCTACGGCTATGGGACGGCAGAGCTTCCTACCGTGATTGCTATTGACAACCGCCACCTTCAAAACGTGAATGTCGAACGGTTCGATTTGATTAGGCAGGGTAAACATGTTCTGACAAACATCCCTCGTGGAAAGAGCGCTGCAGACTCATTGCTTCGTGGGCATGTCGATGCGCGATCGGCCGGGTTTATTCCTCTGTGTCGTCAGTTGCATTGGCAATTTTTGAGTGATCGTACGGGGCGCGTTGGAAGATGCGTTCAGTCAAGACGCTTAGAACGTAGCGTCTGAAGGGCTCGCTTTTCCTTAGGTACTCCCATGCTTGGGCGCGTTGGAAGATGCGTTCAGTCAAGACGCTTAAAACGTAGCGTCTGAAGGGCTCGCTTTTCCGTAGGTACTCCCATGCCTGGTCTTCTAGCGCGCCTCGTCCACTCAGGCGCTCTTGGGGCCGACGTGGTTCTTTCATTCGGCGCATGCGCCGTTGTTTGAATCCACTGGAGGCATTCCCGGCAGTCACTCCACTGCTGAGCCGTGCGAGCAATTCGTTCAGTCTGAGAAAAAAATCTTCCCATCGCGCCACTGGTCGTCCTCCACCAGTGGCACCTGCTCATGCACCTCCTGAAGCACCCCCACCCATGCATCCCCCTACCCATCGTCCTCCTCCTCCTCCTGGCCAGCCTGCCCGCTCTCCTCCTCTTCCTTTCCCTCCTCATCGTCCACCCCCTCCTCCTCCTCCTCGTCCCCCTGCTCCCGCACCACATCAGCCTTCATCCTTCTCCTCTTCCTGCTCCCTCTCCTCCTCCTCCTCATCGTCCTCCTGCTCCTCCACCTCCTCCCCCTCCTCCTCCTCCTCCTCCTCCTCCTCCTCCTCCTCCTTTTCCTCCCCCTTTTTCCCCCCCCCTCCTCCTCCTCCTCCCTCCTCCTCCTCCTCCTCCTCCTCCTCCTCCTCCTCCTCCTCCTCCTCCTCCTCCTTTTCGTCTTCATGGCCCCTCCCGTCCCCTCCCCCGTCGTTCTCCTCTTGTGTCTGCTCCTCCCCTCCTCTTCCTGCTCCCTAGTCCTCCTCCTCTCCTCCTCCTCCCCCTCCCCCCCCTCCTCCTCCTCCTCCTCCTCCTCCTCCTCCTCCTCCTCCTCTTCCTCCTCCTCCTCCTCCTCTTCCACCTCCTCCTAATCCTCCTGCTCCTCCTCGTCCTCCTCCTCCTCCGCCCCCTCCCCTCCTTCTCCTGCTCCTCCTCCCCCTCCTATTCCTGCTCAGCGTCCTCTTCATCCTCCACGCCCCTCTCGCGCAGCCCGAGAAAGCCGCAGGGCGGGCGCTTCGGACGCGCGGCGGGGGCGCCGAGCACGCGCCGGCGACGGGCCGTTGTGGATGCACGCGACCGCGGAAGAGCTGAAACGTATCGCCTGGTTGCGGTTACGGTTGCGCGGGCGGGTAAGAATGTGCCGCTTTGTTGCGGGCTGTTGCGCGGGGGGGTTGGCATGTGTCGCGTGGTTGCAGTTGCGCGGGCGGGTTGCACTGTGTTGCCTGGTTGCGGTTGCGGTTGCGGTTGCGCGGGCAGGTTGAAATGTGTCGCCTGGTTGCGGTTGCGCTTGCGCGGCCGGGTTGAAATGTGTCGCTTGGTTGCGGTTGCGGTAGCGGTTGCGCGGGCTGGTTGAAATGTGTCGCCGGGTTGCGGTTGCGCTTGCGCGGGCGGGTTGAAATGTGTCGCCGGATTGCGGTTGCGGTCGCGCTTGCGCGGGCGGGTTGAAATGTGTCGCTTGGTTGCGGTTGCGGTTGCGGTTGCGCGGGCGGGTCGAAATGTGTCGCCAGGTTGCGGTTGCGCTTGCGCGGGCGGGTTGGAATATGTTGCCTAGTTGCGGTTGTGGTTGCGGTTGCGCGGGTGGGTTGGAATTTGTTGCCTGGTTGCGGTTGCGGTTGCGCTTGCGCGGGCGGGTTGAAATGTGTCGCCTAGTTGCGGTTGCGCGCTCTGGCGGGCGGTTTGAAATGTGTTGTCAGACGTGCTCCCCTGACGTTCAGTCAGTCAGTCAGTCAGTCACCGGTGGGCACGGAATTTGTCCCCCAGCTCCGCCGGGAAACATGTTTGCGCCGTCGGTTTTCTCTGCAGGATCTCTTTCCCATTGGTGATTGGTTGCTGCCAAGTATGCTTTGGTGTAGTGGTTGTGGTAGAGCGTCTTCATCCATAGTCTCGGCGTGCTGGACGGGATGAACACCTGTCCGACTTCCAGCGCCGCGTCAGGGTATTCTTTGGACAGTACTTCGGATTGTAGCCCTTCTTGTGCTCGATCAGGTGCTCGCGCTGCCGGTGTTGCCAATTGCGGGTCGAGTAGTTTGTCGATGGTAGGGGTGTAGTCGAGGAGCTCCATGCCAGGTCGGATGTCTTGTCCGTATAGCACCCTCGCTTGGTCCTCTGGTTGGAACTCGTGTGCTGCCGTCGGTGCGATGTCGCGTCTTCCGTGTTGTTGTAGTTGCTGTACATGTTCGGCGTTTTTGGAGGTCAAGTCTTTGCAGCCCTCGGCGATCCTGATGTAGGAGTCCCTTGCAAATGTTATCTTGGGTAGTAGATTGAAGACCTTGTAGTCGCTCGCCGCGACACATGGCTCGATCCCACTGCCAAGCTGTCGGCCCAAACAGAGGCCGACCGCTGGCTGCACTGCGGGCTCGTTCTGGTAATGATAGGTCCCTAACCTTGAACCATCTGCTCCAACATATGTAAGGTAGTGGGGGATTGGGTGCTGTAAGATGGTGATGCGATCTATGGTGTCTCCTTTGTTTTGCACGGTCATTCCGATGTGCCACAGTTCGATTGAGGGGGTCAGCCTCCCCTCAGGTCAGGCGTACGAGAACCCTTGGTGGGCGTAGCTCAAGGTTTAGTTGAGATATTGCCTGTCAGGGGACATGCCCCGAATTACGTGGGCCGCACAGTTGGCTTCAGTCCCTGTCATTCGAGTACGGGGTGGCAGTCGGATGTGGCAGAGTTTGCGTTGCTCTCCTCCTCCTCCTCCTCCTCCTCCTCCTCCCCCCCCTTCTCCTCCTCTAGTCTCCTCATATTTTAGTCTTGTGGAGAACTCCTCCCTGCCGCACCGGGAGGCCAGTCGGTGGGCGCTTCAGACTTGTCTACCACTTATGAGCCTCAAGCTGAAAATTTGGCAACAGCTTCACAGATGGAAGGAGGGTGGTTTTGAAAATGTGGTTCTCGCCTTAGCGCCGCGCACACTCGTTCGAACAAATTGCCAGATTCTCACGGATTGAAGGCGGGTCGTTGTCAAAATGTGGTTCTCGCCTGGGCGCCGCGCACATTCGTTTTAGAAATTCGCGCGAATTTCACGGATTGAGGGCGGGTCGTTTTCAAAAAGTGGTTCTCGCTTTAGCGCCGCGCACATTCGTTTTAGTAAATTGTTAAACGCTTCGCGTATCCCCGCCAGCCCATACAGAAACGATGCCCAGGGGAGTTGATATGATCAGGGAAGGGGGGAGCATGCAGAAAAACAAAGGGCGGGGGAAGCCGTCATACACCCCAAGAGGGGGAGGATGGAGGAGGAATCGTCGTCGTCGGATGAGGAAGAAGTGGAGGAGGAGGAAGTGGAGCAGGGCGAGGACGAGGAGGACGAGAAGGAGGAGAAGGAGGAGAAGGAGGGAGAGTTGGGTACCTCGGGGATCCTCTTGAGGGCTCGTATGGGGTCTCCTGGGAGCCTCTTGGAGGCCTCTTGGGGCCGTCTGGGCGCCTCTTGGGGCACTCTCGGGGCGCTCTTGGAAACTTCCGGAGCGCTCTTGGGGCCATCTTGGAGAACATCGGTCAAAAAAGAGGGGAGCTCTAATTTCTCCCCCCCCTCGGGAGCACCGAAAATCGCCTCCTGGACCCCTCTTGAAGCGCTCTTGGAGCTCTTGGACGCTCTGCGGGCCGTCCTGGGGCTCTCGTGGGCCTCTCCTGTGGTTCTCTTGGGCCATCGTGAGGCCTGGGAGGGCCATCGGAAGCGAAAAGGCGAGAAAGCAAAAATCACTAATTCTACCTAAGTTGCTGAAGGATGTTGGCTTCTTGGGGGCCTCCTTGGAGGTCTCGAACGCCTCTTGGAGCGGTCATGGAACGTTCTTGGGGCCTTTTGGAGCATTTTGGGAGCCATTTTGAGGTATCGTGCGCTATCTTGAGCCATCTTAGAGCTCATCTTGGACTCTCAGGGGCCCTCTTGGAACAGTCTTGAGCCATCTTGGACGCTCCAACGCCTCGCTGACCCCCCCCCCCTACAGGTCCAGGGGAGGGTGTAGGGGGAGGGGTCAAGCTTTCCACCCGCCCGCAAGCCGTCTTGCTCACTCCCACCCGCCCTCGCAACACCTACGTAACACCCGGGAGCCAGCATGGCGCGTAAGAACGCCGCAGACGCCACGGGTTCAGATGCACTAGACCCTGGAGGCCCAAGCGTGCCAGGCGCGCCAGGTGCGGCACGTGCTCCACGTGCGCCCAGTGTTCCACGCGTACCCCAGCCGTCCCTGCAAAATGCCAATACTGAACAGTCGCGGGGCGGCCGCGCATGCTCCAAATGTGGAGGCACAATGCGCGTTGCATCGTTTGTTTGTCAGGGATGGTGGGGAGGGGGCCCCCATGGGGTTGTCATGGTTCCCGGTTGGCCGCCGGTCGGGTGGGAGAGGGCGTGCATACTAATAAGGAACAGTGATAACCCCTCCCCGAAGGGGAAGAAGGGGGTTGGAAGAGGAGCTTCCCTAGACCGCCTACGCCCAGAGGGCTGGTGGGATTGCAAGAACTACACGGATTGAGGGCGGGTCGCTTTCAAAATGTGGTTATCGCCTTGGCGCCGCGCACATTCGTCTTAGGAATGTGCAAGAGTTGTACGGATTGAGCGGCTCGTTTTCGATATGCTGTTCCCCCTTTAACGCCGCGAATGTTCGTTTAAAACACATGCAAGTGTTTCACAGAGTGATGATGGTTCCTTTTTTAAATGTGGTTCTCGCTTCAGCGCCTCGCACATTCGTTATACAATGTCGCTCGTGTTCCATGGATCCCCATGGTTAACATAGCAGAAATGGTTCTGTGGAACGATGCAGGATTGTCAGGACGCAACAGTCACGCTGGTTCGCGGTGTTGAAATCCTTCGAATGGTCTTTTGGCACGATTCAGGATCGTCAAGACGCGACGGTCGGTTTTACTTGTGGCGTTGAAGTCCTAAGAACCGTATCCTGTCGCTCATTAGGAGTTTCACACGGCTGTCCCGCAACGGGGCACTTCGTTCAGTGGAACAGGAGCCCTTGTAGGGGCCTATGAAGAGGGAGTTGGGGAGGAAGGTGTATTCCAACATCGTTGATAGTCTTGGGTTTACACTGGTCCTCCTCTTCCTCTTCTTCCTCCTCCTCCCTCCTCCTCCGCTCCTTTCCCTTATGAGAAACTCCTCCCTGTCGCACCACGCGGCCAGTCGGAAGGGCGGGCTGGGTGTTCCGCTTCAGATGTTTTGGCCACTATGATCTTTCAGCTGAAAAATTGGCAACAGGTTCACTGATGGATGGCGGGTGGTTTTCGAAATGTGGCTCGCGCCTCAATGCCGCGCACATTCGTTTGAACAGATTGCAAGAGCTTCACGGATTGAGGGCGAGTGGTTGTCAAAATGTGTTTTCTGTTGTAGCGCCGCGCACATGTGCATCAAACGTTTGCAAGAGCTTCGCGGATTGAGGGCGGGTCGTTTTCAACATGTGGTTCTCTCCTTAGCCCCGCGCGCATTCCTTTTGGAAGATTGCAGCGGAGCTACACGGATTGAGGGGGGTCCACATGCGGTTCTCGCTTCAGCGCTGTGCACATTCGTTATGGAACGCTGCACGAGTTGAACTGGCGTTCATTGATAAGATACTTGAAACGATGCAGGATAGCCAGGGCGCAGCAGTCACGTTGGCTCGCGGTGCCTAAGTCCCTCGAATGATCCGGGCGTTTCGCCTGAGACTTCCTCACCACTTCTGACTCTGAAGTTTACAAATTGGCAACCGCTTCGCAGATGGAGGGCGGGTGGTTTCAAAATGTGGCTCTCGCCTTAGCGCGGCGCACATTCGCTTTAAAAGTCTGCAAGAGTTTCACGGATCGAGGGCGGGTGATTTTCAAAATGTGGTTATCGCTTTAGCGCGGCGCACATTCGTTTAAGAGTTTCACGGGTTGAGGGCGAGTTGTTTTCAAAATGTGGTTCTCGCCTCAGCGCGGCGCACATTCGTTTTAACATTTACAAGAGATTCACGGAATGAGGGCGAGTCGTTTTCAAAATGTGGCTCTCTCCGTGGCGCGGCGCACACTCGTTTTACAATGTTGCAAGAGTTTCACGGATTGAGGGCAGTTATTTTTCAATGTGTGGTTCTCGCCGCAGCGCCGCACACATTCTTTTCTACAAATGTTTCAAGAGTTTCACGGCTTCCCCCCATCAACGTACCAGAAATAGTGCTTTTGAAGGATTGAGGATTTTGCGGGCGCAGCAGTTACGTTGATTCATCTGTGTTGCAGTCCTAGGAATGGCGTGTTGGCACGATTCAGGATCGTCAAGACGCAACAGTCAGGTTGATCCGTGGCGTTGGAATCCCGAAAATCATGTTTTGGCATGTTTCAGGGTCTTCAAACGGGTGTCTTTCAACGAGGCGGTTCCTTCAATGGAAATGAACCGTTGTAGGGGCCGATGACGAGGGAGCTTGGAGGGAGGGTTTACTCCAACATCGTTGATGGCCCTTGGGTTTGCACTGGTCCTCCTCCGTGGGAGCGGCCCCTCGCTGCGTCGGGAAGGGCGCTGCCCGCTGGCGCCCGAACGACGAGGCCTCATTAGGAGGCCCGAAAAGGATGAGCGTCGAAATTCTCCCTCCTCGTTCCTCTTTCTCCTTTCGAGGTTTCTGGGGGTCCTCGGAGGTCTCCAAAGGTGGCCAGAGGCCTGGGGGAGGGGTCCAGAGGCCCACCTGGGGGGGGGGGGGGGGGGGCAAAACGGGCAAAGAAAATCCAGAATCTCGAAGCCTCGAGCCTCGAACCTCGACGACAATGCCGGCAACGACAAGGGCAGAATTTTTCAGACGGCAGCGACAGCGGCGACGGCGACCCCCTCAGCGGTACCACCTCTTCGGGGCGCTGGTGACGTGCCTGGAGGTTCTCGAATCGACGTCAGCGCCGGGGAGGGTGCAGGTGAGCAGGACACGGCTTTGGCGGATTCGTCCACTTCCTCCTCCTCCTCCTCCTCCTCCTCCTCCTCCTCCTCCTCCTTCGCCTCCTCCACCTCCTCTGGCTGCGCAAAGGAGGGAGGGAGTCCCAGGAGGAGGAGGAGGAGGAGGAGGAGGAGGAGGAGAAGGAGGAGGAGGAGGGGGAGGAGGAGGGGGAGGAGGAGGAGGAGGAGGAGGAGGAGGAGGAGGAGGAGGAAGAGGAGGAGGAGGAGAAGGAGGAGAAGGAAGGCTCCGAGCTATGTGCGAGGAGGAGGAGGAGGAGGAAGAAGAAGAAGGCAGCAGCAACAACAGGAACAGGAGAGGAGGAGGTGGAGAAGGACGGAAAGGGAAGAGGAGGAGGAGGAGGAGGAGGATTGAGGGCGGAGGACGGAGGAGGAGGAGGAGGAGGAGGAGGAGGAGGACGAGGAGGAGGAGGAGGAGGAGGAGGAGCAGGGTTTGGGGCTTGGCTTCGCACCACATAACAAAAAAGGGCAATGGCACCACGGCTCGTGTGGGACGAACGGTGGGCGAGATGCAGCCTGCTGAAACAGTAACACAGCAGACGCAAAGAAACATGAGAACAGACACGCTAGCGTGCTCGGGAGGAGGAGGAGGAGGAGGAGGAGGAGGAGGAGAAGGAGGAGGATGAGAGGGAAGGGAGGACGACGACTAGAAGGGGGAGGGGGCGGAAGGAGGAGGTGGTGGGTGAGGTAGAGGGAAAGCAGGAAGGGATTGGAGGGAGGAGGGGAAGAAGTCGCAGGGCTAAGGAGAGCGGAGGAGAATAAACCCTCCCTCCAAGTTCCCTCTCCAGAGGTCCATACATCGCTATCATTGCGGGAAATGGCCCTTGAAAAGTCAATCGCTTGAGAGTCCTCAACCGTGCCAAAACACACAGCTGCTGCGACTTCAACTCCACGGATCAGCATGACTGTTGCGTGCTGACAAGTTAAGTCGTGCCAGAACGACTTTCCTGGGACTTCAACACAGCAAAACAGAGTAGCCGCTGCGTCCTGACAACCCTAAATCGCGCCAGATCACCATTCCTGGGACTTTCGCCATGCGAATCCTTGAAATTATTATACATGTTGAGACGACTGCGCGCGGCGCTAAGGCTAGAGCCACCTTTTGAGAATGGCCCGCCCTCAGTTCGCAAAACTGGAGCGAACTTTTCAAACGAATTCGCGCGGCGCTAAGGCGAGATCCACATGTTGAAAAGGAACCACCCCTCATCCGTGAAACTGATGCGAACTCTTCAAACGCAAGTGCGCGGTGCTAAGGCGAGAGCCACATGTTGTAAACGACACGCCCTCAACCCGTGAAGCTATTGTAAACTTTAAGACGAGTGCGCGCGGCGCTAAGGCGAGAAGCTCCAGGATCATAAATGACGACGAAGTCTTCGGTAAAAAGGCCGGCCCGCCCTACCGACACGTCTGGGTGCGACAGGGAGGAGTTATCTAGAATGAGAAAGAATTGAGGGGGAGAATGAAGGCAGGATCATGAGTGGATACGGGGGATGGGGGCGGGGGGAGGAGATCATAAGGAGAAGGGGAACGGAGGAGATGGAGGAGGCGAGAGGAGGAGGACGACGAGGAGGAAGCGGAGGGTCCGTAGCCAGTTCAGTTCAAGCCAGCTTTTGGGGCCAGGCAGGCGCCGCGTTGGCTCTCTCTCTCTCTCTTTTTCTTTATCTCTCTCTCTCTCTCTTTCTCTCTTTCTCTCTCTGTCTCCTGGGAGCTGCTCTGTCCTCGACGCGCCCCTCTGCGCCCTGGCAATGCGCTGCGGTCCTGGCATGGCGCCCAACGACATTTGCGCGAAGCTGAACGTCAACTTCGACATACCAGTGCGTGGTCCTCACCTGTGCGTCCTCGCAGGTGCGCGCGGAGCGCAAGGCCAGGCAGAAGACCGCGGAAGTAGCTTTGAGACAGGCCCTGAGCAACCCGACGCTGACGCTCCAGTGGAAGGAGAAGTGGTCGACTTCCTTGGTATACGCACTGGAGCACCAGTACTGGTTCAACTGGGCCGCTCCAGCGCCGCACCCCCAGCAGGCCGAGGCTGGCCTGCGCATGACGTGCATCGAGCTAGTCAATGTCGGGAGAAGTGCCCGCGGCCAGAGCGACTCATACAACGACCGACGCCACGACGGCACGGTCGACCAGGAGCACGTGCAAATCAAGGACTTACGCGCATGCCGGAGGAGGATATACAGGCAGAAGGGGGGCGACAACCTCAAGGAGAGCCACTACCAGAACGAGAATTACGGCTTCAAGGAGAGCAACAGCCGAAAGGAGCGCGACAGCTTGGACGAGAGCCTCAGCTACGAGGGGGGCCTACACGCCAGGCTACCTGAGCACGCCGGCCTCCGACAAGGCGCGGCGCCAGGCCGCCTGAACACGATGGGCCCCGAGCAGGCGCTGGGTTAGGAGGACACGCCTGGGCACACGAAGGCGCCAGACCACCAAAACTTTTTCTTGGCGTCGCTCGGACGTGTGCATTTTTCCTCGGCGAGGACCATGGAGGAGCATCCTGGATGACGTCGCGAAAAAAAACACGCACGAGATCGAGAAATACACGAGGAAGGGACGTCCGAGCGATGGCAAGTGTTGGGCTACGAAAAGCGCCGCACTACCAGAACCTGCTGGGCTGCGAAGACACGCTGGGCCGTCTCAGCGCCGAGGGCACCCGCGATACTCTGGGCCACGGGAGGGCACTACACTGCCAGGGCGCGGCGGGCAAGGCACGCTGGGCTGCCAGAGCGCGCTGGACACGGCCAGGGCACCCAGGGCCACGAGCACTGCGGGCGCCTGATGTAATCAAGCACCATGACTACGCAGTGGAGCCCTCTCAAGGTCACCGATCTTCCAGTGACCTCCTGGTGATTTTTGTTCCAGTCCCGGTGAGGTCACCGACCTGCTGGTGACATTCGGCGCCGCTTGAGGCCCCCGCAAGGTCACCGATCTTCTGGTGACCTTTTCGCGCTTTTTATGATCCTCGAAACGGTTCTTCCCTTCTACTCCTCCTCCGCCTCCGCCTCCGCCTCCGCCTCCTCCTCCTCCTCCTTCTCCTCCTCCTCCTCCTCCTCCTCCTCCGCCTCCGCCTCCGCCTCCGCCTCCGCCTCCTCCTCCTCCTCCTCCTCCTCCTCCTCCTCCTCCTCCTAATCCTCCTGCTCCTGCTCCTCCTCCTCCGCCTCCTCCTCCTCCTCCTTCTCCTCCTCCTTTCATTTTCCCCATGCCACACTGATTGGGGTCGTGCGAATCTAAATCTTCGGCGGTGAGTGCAGTCGGGCCTCCTGCCAGCCATTTTGGGGGGCATCGGCGCACCCTCGTAAGCTCGTAGGAAATAATTCCTGTGCAAGCTCGTAGGAAATAATTCCTCACAGTTTAACAAAACTGCGTTGGATGTTTCTAGGTTTGTTTGTTTGTCCACCGGTCTCGGCCCATGCCCTGGCTCTGCGGCTTCCTCTCTCCTCTTCATCCCTCTCATTACCGCGTTTTCCTTCCCTTCCCTCTGCCTCCCCTTGCGTGCCTGGCGTGCCTGGCCCGCGCATCATTGCACGGCTGGCACGCACAGCCTCCTGAGGCCCCCAGGATTGCACCAGTGCTATCCGGCCAAGGCCCCAGGATGCAGCTGGGAGGCTTCGCCCGTGAAGCCGGTTTGGGAATTGAGTTGCGTCGTCGGGCATTCGTTAGCGCAGTGGCCGCCGGCGAAAAACACAAACGCTGTCAACGAGACCCATGTCCCGGGATGCTAACAGAACTCGTGCGAGCCCGACAGCAAGGACTACGCCTGTTACGAATACGACCGCGGGGAGCGCAATGGCTGCGAACACGACACCGTCTGCCACATGCCACCACTGTTGCCAGGTATGCTCCTCCAGGGGCCCTGGAAGAGCTGAGGAACTACAAGAGGCCTACTGGGAGCAAAAGAAAGTGGAGGACCAAAAGGCCCAGAATAATCACAAGGCCTACGTCGAGCAGAATGACTCGGAGGACTGCGAGGAAAAGGCCAGGAAGGAGCACAAGGTTTACGAGGAGCACGGATTACGAGTTTGAGGAAGAAGCGCGTGAGGCCCAAGAGGAGCAGAAGGCCGACGAGGAGCAGAAGGATTTGGAGGACGCATGGACCCATACAGGCATTCGCGTTTTCAGTACCGTGGAAGCCCATGCCGAGAAGCCCTGCTTGCCTCCAGGGTGCCCATGTGCTTCTTGGGCTTCGATGGCTTCGCTGTGGAAAGCGTGACGCTCCCACACCAAAAATCAACGGACGTCCTGGGGACTCGGGGTCAGGCTTCTCGTGGAAGGCTTCCTGCGGCCGAGCCCCTTCCTGCACCACTGGAGAGCCCCGTGCAGCGAGCCTGGGGCGGAGGCCGGCGAGGCGGGCCCCTCGAGCTGGGCAGGGGAGGCAGGGCGGTATCGGCTGCGGTCGGGCCTCGGTGGCCCGTCGCCTGCTCTCGGACATTTGGAGGATACACGCTAGCAGTGGCGGCTTGGCTCTCAACCCCAGGGCTGCTGGAGGATCGGGGACGACGTCGGGGTGGTGCGGTGTATATTATGTTGCCCCGATGTCCTCGGGAAGCAACGAAGCACGTATACACCAGGACCCCTGTGCACACCAAGATCCGCTCTCCTGTGCGAGTTGCAGCGCAGGGCCAGAAAAAGCGTCGATGTGTAGAGTTTGGCTGCTTCCGCTCTGGTGCCAGGTGCCGCAGAAGTACCGAGTATCACGCAGGTTTTCGGAGGCCAGACGCGCAACCACGCGCGGTTGCATGTCCCACCGCGATGGAGGATTGCAAGGAGGATTGCCTGGAGGAGGTGGAGGACGGCGACGACGACGACGACATGGAGGGCCACCACGTGGGTGCCAGCGACACGGAGGTGCCAGGCGAGAACAAGGGCATCACTTTGGAAAAAGGGTCCCGACGCAGAGGACATCGAGGAGGACGATTTCGACTGCGGCCAGCAGGAAGAGCGCCGAGACGGCGACGGGGACCCGAACGGCCGTTGGGACTGGGACCATTTCCGGAACTGCGAGAGTAACAATGACGAGGGGGAAAACGAGAGTAAGGGCTGAAGGTCGGAAAGTACGAGCACGGGGGGAAGGTGAAGCGCCGCGATGACGACGTCGGCCAGAAGTACGAGGAGGAGGGCACGCGTGACACATCCCAGTGCCAGAGGGAGGATACAGTTGTTGGGGCGATCGACGCGGTGGACACGTACGAGGAGAAAGACGAGGAGAAACGTCACAACGACGTGCGATACGAGGCAGGGAAGCGTCACGACTACAACGCCAGCGCGGAGGAGGAGGAGCTGGAGATTATCTTGGTAGCTTCCAGCTGCCGGCGCCTTTCTTCAGAAGTGGGCCGCAACGCCCCGCAAGGGTGCCGACGCCCACGGCGAGTTGCATTCTGGCAGCCAGGAGGGTCACGACGGGAAGGATCATGCGGCCAAGGTCGAGGCAGGCCGCGACGGAAAGGAACTTCACGACGAGGACGGCCGGCCTCAGGTCTGCACGAACGAAATGGGTACGGAAAGAATGGGTACAATGCCCAACAGAGGTTCGTGTTCATTTTGAACAGGACTCGCTGTCGGTGTCGCCGCGGCCTGTGCACATTTGAGACAGAAGGCCGCCTGCCCAACAGCGGCCGCTGTTGGTTTGGGACAACGTTTGCTGTTGGGTATTGTACCCATGTGTTCCGTACCCATGTCGGGCGTACAAATCAGGCGGCAGCTACAATCGGGGCGCAGCCTCAAGCCAACCAAAGACCTCGTCATCAGGCTGACGGACGCGGCTAATCGCGCAGACGACGATGTCCTCGTGCCGGTAGGCGCGCGGGACTTCACACGAAGGGCCGACACGAGCTGGTGCCGAGGGGTGCCGTTCATCAGTACGTCAGGGCGCGCGACGCGGACAATTTACCCAAAAACGATGGGACAACTTCCTTGACCGCAGCGAAGCGAGAAATTGTCTCGCACGAGAGCGACGAGGGCGAGACAAGCCAGCCTGAAACCGGTAGAAAACACTCTCTATCGATTGCGTCCTGGGCTGGTGAGCCAGAGCTCAGGGCCTGCAGACGAAGATCCATCTACCTTTTTAGCAATGGTTGCCTGCCTCTCCTTCGCCTTCCTTAGCGCTGTGGCGGGATGGCCGCGGTGTCGGCGGGCGGCCGCGCGCGGGCCAGCGCGGGTGCCACGATTATGAACGGAGGTAGCGCCTCGTTGCAGTAAAAGCACGCGGGGAAGGCAGAGCCACGATGAGGGAAGATAGGCGAGGAAGTGGTGGAGGAGTGGAGGGAGGAGGAGGAGGAAGAGGAGGAGGAGGAGGAGGAGAGGAGGAGGAGGAGGAAAAAGAGAATGAGGAGGAGGAGACGGAGGGGTACGGGGACGGGGACGGGGAGGAGGAGGAGGAAGAGGAGGAGGAGGAAAAGGAGGAGGAGAGGATGAGGAGGAACGAGGGGGGATGAGAGAACGGGGATGAAAATTGTACTCATGAGGAGGAGGAGGAGGAGCAGCAGCAGGAGATGATGAGGAGCAGCAGCAGGAGCAGCAGGAAGAGGATGGTTAGGGGTTAGGAGGACAAGTCTGCGCGCCAATGATGGCCGAAGCGGAGGTATCATCCGGGCTTGCGCGGAGCGTTCAGAGGGCGTTGACAGTTGTTCCTCCAAGGAGTTTGCTGCTGCTGCTGTTGCCTCACCGTCGTCCCTCTCTGGGCAGCGCCGCCTTCCCTAGTGGGATCGAGGACCGATGTTTCGGGACCGTTTCTCTGCCTGGGGACGTCCACGGACCTGTGAAGACCTCCGAGGGCCTCCGACTCCACCATGTCCCCCCCTCCGCATTATCATGTTCCTCTTCCTCCTCCTCCTCATGATCGCACTCCTCCGCATTCGCTGGACGGCGCTCGGGGCACGCACGACTGGCAGCGGCTGCCCCTACAGCCGCCATATGCCGCGTTGTCTGGTTTCGGCACTTCTCTGCCACGAATCGCAATTCACTTGTCACGGTTGCTTCGCTTGTTCAGGTCATTGCTTGGTGTAAGTGACTTGTTTTGGCCTCCCCGACATGTCTTCTCTTTCCGCTCCCTCGCTTTCCTCCTTCGCCCTTCTCCCTCCGTCTGTGATGAGCTGGGGATGCGCGGCGCCTAGTCAAGGACAGTTGCCAGCATAGTCGGCCAGGACACTTTATTTGGCAAGGGCATTTCGTCATGGCGTAATCAAGGGAGGCTGCCTTGCAGCCCAGGTCAAGCTTGCGCGTCACATTGTCGGGAAATCCACAACGTGCGCGGGTTGAGGTTCCAATGTGCTTTCCCGGCCAGTTGCTTCGCCAGCTCGCTCTCTGCCACCCGATGGATGTGCAGAGCAATGGAGATTGCCACGGAGTTCTCCCCATCTCGGTTCTACGACTTGCAGTGCACGCGCCTCGTCGTGCTCGCTTGCCCAGGGAAAACTCATCATTATCATCCTCCTCTTCCTCCTTCCTCCTTCCTCCTCCAGATTGTAATGTTACTCCTCCTCCTCCTCCTCCCTCCCTCCCTCCCTCCCTCCCTCCCTCCCTCCCTCCTCCTCCTCCTCCTCATCCTCCTCATCCTCCTCCTCATCCTCATCCTCATCCTCATCCTCATCCTCATCCTTCACGCGTCGTCAGGCTCGTTTCCACGTGGGCGTTCGCCTGCAGGCAGGCGCACGTTGGAGCAAATGGTTGCTGCGTTCTGTTCAGCACTGCCGCTTGGTTCAGCCTGGGCCGACGGGCCGTTTCGTCCCGATCGTCGTTCCACTGTCCTCCTCCTCGTCCTCCTTCTCCTCCTCCAGGCATTGCTTCCCTCTCGGTTCGCACTCGTCCCAGGTCCCCCCCTCTCCCTCGAGCAGGCTCGGGCCCTCACGGGGGCCCCTCCGCGTCGCGATTCGCCTGCCGACGAGGGGCTCGGCAGCGGCGCCCCTCCACCGCGCGACCCTCGACGGCAGCGCCGAGGAGGCGCGGGGAAGGCACGCGGTCGCTGGAGGCTCTCCTCCGCCACGCCTCACCTCCCCAGACATGATGGCGTCAACAAACAAACAAAAAAAGGACGGGAGGTTTTTGGCTAGTTTCGGCCCTGGGGGGCCCTCGCCGGGCCCTATAGGACCGTCAAGAAACGATTCAGGACGAGAAACCGGTCCCCGGGAAAGGGTCGGGACTTCCAGGGACGCTGTCCTGAAAAAATCAGGACGTCGCATATCTGGGTCCTCGTCCTTGTTCACCTCCGCCTCCCTTCCCTCGTCGGCATCCTCGCCCGCAGGCGCGCCCCTGCCAGCCCGAGGTGGGGGATGCGGGCCCGTCTTCTGCGCTCGCCTCCTCCTGCTCCTCATCGCCCTCGTGCAGTTCAAGCCACACGTCTGTACCACAAAAAAGACTCTGAGCACCGGCCGCGTGGGCCCGTGATGAGGGCCACAGTTGGCGAATGATGCACTGTAACACGCTACAGGGGCCAAGGGGGTCAAAATGAAAAAGCATCAGAAAATGGGGGGGAGATAAAGAGAGAGAGAGAGAGAAACAAAAAAAAAAACAAAAAAGAGAGAGAGAGAGAGGCCCCCCCCGAGGCGTAAATATTCTCAGAACTTCCGTCGTGATTCTTCGCGACGCGAGGGTGTCTGGGCCTGTCCGCGAAAAATCACGACGGGAGCCTTGGACCCCGTCTTCCTGCTGCTTTTTGAGCCGCACCGATCTGTGGTGGTGCCGGGGCCCGAAGCCCCAAAACCAGGCGAAGACGCCCGTGGTGGATCCGCACGAACGAAATGGGCACGGAAAGAATTGGTACAATGCCCAACAGCGGATCCTGTTCATTTTGAACAGGACTCGTTGTCCACGCCGCCGCGGCCTGTGTCCATTCGAGACAGAGCGGCCGCTGTTAGTTTGGGACAACATATTTGTTGTTGGGCATTGTACCCATTTTTTCCGTACCCATTTCGGGCGCCCAAAGTGGAAATGCAGCGCCAAGATCTCAAGGATCGCGCAGCTCGGGGAGGTCAGGCGTCGGGCGGCGCACAGGCAGCCCCCTCTGCAGGCGGATTTTGGAAGAAAAACTATACGCACTCAAAAGATTAGGAAGATAACCAAAAATTATCAAAACATCGTCCCCTGACTATGTGTAGACTATTTAAAAACAAAAAAACAGGAGAAAAAAAAAAAAAAAAAAAAAAAAAAAAAAAAAAA
>CAUYUJ010019689.1:0-32500 GCA_963575745.1 Prorocentrum cordatum
TTTGCCGTAGCCATTTTGGCTCAAGCCATTCGGCAGGTTGAGCTGGCTCGGATTGTTCGGAATTGAACATGGCACCGGTCGGTGCAAAGCAACTCTTGGCAGCGATGGTTGGCGGCTTGTACGATGGCTGCCCGGACGCCAGGGAGGCACGTGCGCTGGCCGCCCGGCTGACGTGCTACGTGTGGAAGCTGGAGCGCGGCATGGGCGGGGAGGATGAGGACCTCGCTCAGTACACCGCCCCAGGAGGTGCCGTCAACGACATGGACCTCGTTCTCTCGTCGCTCAAGGAGCTCATCGGGTACGAAGGCGAGCTCGGGGTGGTGGAGGCCAAGGCGTGGCTCAGGAGCGTGGCCAGCGTGGTCGCGCCGCGGCTTCGAAGCTGAGCAAGCTGGGCCAGCAGCGCAACAGGCAGTCCCACCCGCTACGTCGCCAGCTCATGCTCGAGATCGGCACCGAGAGCGACTTGTCGTCGAAGGCCGATGACGACGACAACCGCGAGAGCAAGCATAAGGGGGAGGCCAACGAGCTGGACCCCAACGTATCCGAGGGCAAGCTCACCGATGTGACGGCCTCTGCGAAGGCCGAGAAGGAGTGCAAGGGCTTCGACGCGGTGCAGATCGAGCGCGTCGGCATCGCACAGTACGAGGCCGAGCTGCGCAAGCTCCACGCCACCGTTTCGCGGCTCGACTCCGAGCTGGCGGCTGCGCGTGTGGACATGCAGCAACAGGCGGCGGAGCAAATTATGGTGGCCTCGATGTCAGTCGGCGGTGGCTCGTCCGAGGCCAATCTGCAAACGGATGCGACGGAGGCGGAGAAGGTCGGAGAGACCCTGACGGAGCACGAACTCGCCTCGGTGGAGACGGCCATGCAGATGGTGCTCGAATGCGGTTGGGAGTGCACGGGCAAGCTGCGGGACCAGTTCGTGGCCAAGGTGCTCCAGGATCGTTCGAGTTCGGTTACGTGGAGTTTGTGATCATTCATTCGATCAGCAAGTGCACGCTGATCAACCAGTTTTTCTCCTACCTCCAGGTCGGGGGAATCTGGAGTGCCTCGCATTCCTTTTTTCCCCTCAGGCGTGAGGCGGCCCGCCGACGGCCGCAGTCCCCTTTTTTGAAACTGACCACTGGTCATCTGAGCGTCCTCCTCCTCCTCTTCCTCTTTCCCCCCTTCCTCCCGTAATCTCCTCCTCCTCCTCCTCCTTCGTATCCGCCTCCTCTTCCTCCTCTCCCCGTTCCACCCCCTCATGCCTCCTCCTCCTCCTACTTCCCTCCTCCTCCTTCTTTTTCTTCCTTCTCCTCCTCCTCCTGCTCCTCCTCCTCCTCCTCCTGCTCCTCATGCCTTCTTCTTCTTCTTCACGCCCTCCTCTGCTTCCTGCGCCTCCTCCCCCTCCACCTCCTCCTCCTCCTCCTCCTCCTCCTCCTCCTCCCTTCCTGTCCTCGTCCAACTGTACCCTCCGCCAAGCCGAAACGGCCAAATGGAACGCCCGATCTGGAACGCCCGAGCTGGACAGGCCGATCGACTCGGACCAGCATCACCAGCCGAACCGGACCGGCTGAACTGCTCCGCACACGCACGCACGCACGCACGCACGCACACGCACACACACACACACACACACTTACAATTCCACTTACACTTACACTTACACTTACACTTAAACTTACACTTACACTTACACTTACACTTACACACTCACACACTCACACACTTACACACTTACACACTTACACACTTACACACTTACACACTTACACTTACACTTACACTTACACGCACACACACACACACACACTCACACTCACACACGCACACACACACGCACGCACGCACGCACGCACGGACGCACGCACGCACGCACGCACGCATACACACACACACACACTTTTTTTGCGTCGGCGGCTAGGCAGAGTCACTGCGCTGGCGAACACACACACACAGACACACATACACACACACTTTTTGCGTCGGCGGCTAGGCAGAGTCACTGCGCTGGCGAACACACACACACACATACACACACACAACCACCACACACACACACGGACGCACACGCACGCACACGAGATCGGACCGGACCCAGAGCGCACAACACCGGGGTCATCATGTGTTCCGCCGCGTGGCATGGGCAGCATTGCTCGACGGCCGTGTTCTTGATTCCTTGCTTCTCCGGTAGTCGTGGCATCGCATGAAAATGGACAATTCTTTACTTGAACCCCTGTGTGTGGGCCGGCCGACGTCACAACGCCTAGGACGCAGCCAGCCCCGGCGGAATCCGCTCGGGCAGGGCCCACGCCAACCGACGGTGTGGCCCCAGGGCCTCCGCGGCTACCACGCGCCAGCCCCGTGCCCGAACAAGACCGCATCGCCGCGCTCGCAGCCCACTGTGCCAGCCCTTCACCCGCAACCGGCAGGCACGCACCGCCCGACGCAGCCGCCCGCACCTCCCTCCTCCCCTGAGAAGACATCCCTCCTGCGCCTCCTCCTCCCTCTCCTCCTCCCCCTCCTCCGCCGTGCTCCCTCCTCCCCTCATCCTCCTCCTCCTCTCCTCCTCCTCTCTCCTCCTCTCTCATCCCCCTCCTCCCCTCCCCTCATCCTCCTCCTCCCCTCCCCCTCCCCCCTCTCCCTCCCCCCCCCGCCTCCTCCTCCTCCTCCTCCTCCTCCGCCTAGCCGCGCTCGAAGCCCGCAGCGGGAACCTCCGAGCCACCATCTGCGGGACCACCGAGCACAACAGCGCGCCCTGGCCGACCGTGCCCAGGTCGGCACGGCGGCAGCGTGCCTCGACGCCTGCGGGGCTCCCGCCCGCAGAGGGCAGCCCTCGCGGGCCAGCCCGCCCGCGGTCCATGGGCGCCACGCGCGGCGACGCCACCAGCACGCCTGGAGGAGCGCACGCGGTCCCCCGATGCCCATGCCAGAGGCGAGACCGTGCTCTCCCGCTGTGGAGCCCTCGTGGCGCGCCTGCCCTCGCCCGCCCCATCCCTCCCCCTCCGCTGCCTGCGCGTTCCCAGCGCTGCATGTCAGTGCAAGAAGCAAGCGCGGCATGTTTCAGTCGCGGCCGCCTCACACACACACGGGGCCAAGCATTGCCTGCTCATGACCGAGAAGGGGAGGCAAAGCCGCAAGCAAGAGGCAGAGGACAACGAGCACTCCCAGGAGATCCTCTAACACATGAGTCACCTTACCCCGATGACTCGTTCGACCTCAGGATGCATCGCCACTTCTCCCACTCCTCTGTTGAGACTGGCCAAATAAGGAGAGACCTCCAGCAAAAATAGACCTTCACTTGAATTCCTCTCGGCCAAGGTCATCTAGGCTCCTCACCCGAGGAAGAGGATGGTGAGGATGAGACCAGGGAGGGAGACGAGGAGGACTAGGTCGCGAGTCCTAGAGAGAAACCCTGGACACTGAGCCAGCTGAATATTAAAAAGTCGCCTGGAATCCAGCCCGTCGCAGAGGAGGACAAAAGGCAAGGCTCGGACTCATCCGCCCACCACCCCGCCGCGCCCCGCCCCAGCGAGGGTCGGACCCTGGCAAATTTGAGGTGGCGTCGCCAGGATATTAAACGAGTTGGCGAGCGCCACGGCGACCCCTGCGGGTAGCCTTAGGTCGGGCGTGTCCCCCTACAGGCGGATCTCGGGCGAAAAACTAAAAAATGCCCAAACATATTCAAACACATTCAAACATAGTCGGACAAATCGTCCCCAGACTATGTTCTTCAATTTTGAAATATTCCTCCTGTAGAGGGACATGCCAGGCTTAAGGGCAGCCTTCAACTCCAGGTCGCCCCCGAGCTCGGCGCTGTGCCCAGGCCTCCGACATGCTGTTGTTTTCCCCACATTTGACCCCCAAAGGCCTCGACCCCTTCCTCATGGCTTGCTTTTCACTCCAGGCCTCTTGCTGACGCTCCTATTACAAGAAAAACGCTATACAGTGGAGGCCAATCCACAAGAAACCTTCCACTAGAAGCCCAACCCTGAAAACCCAGGACGTCCATTGATGTTTGGTGTGGAAACGTCTCGTTTCCATCGCAAAACCATCGAAACCCAAGAAACCCAGGGCACCCTGGAGGCAAGCAAGGTGTTTCTTGGCATGGGTCTCCACTGTAAACGTAAACTTTTGGCGCTTCGCGCGGATTTCTTGGATCCGCGCTGGACCTCCCCTCCCTGGCGCGCGGAGTGCGCCATGGGGCGCCGCTGGAGGCGTCGCCAAGGAGGTTCCAGTGCGGATGCAAGACGTCCGCGCGGAGCGCCAAAAGTTTATGCTTATGGCGATGTTCATTCTTCGACCTGTGGCCCAGCGAGGGCCCCGAATGGCGCGAAAAACTCAAAGCTGGCCGCCAACATCTTGTCCGCGACTCAAGAAGGTTGGGGGACAACGACAGGGGGGCACTGGCACAAGGGGGATGCATCGACCTGGAATCGGCGATACATCGCCGATAGATCGGCGATAGGCCCCCGATCGCGAATCCGCACCGTCTGGGGCGGGTTGGGGCTATCGGGCGTCCCATGCCGATCCCCCCTTATCGTGACCTATCCCCCTCTCTGCCTACCCCCCCCCCTGTCCCACCCCCCCTGTCCCACCCCCATCGTTGCCCCCGAAGAAGGTCCGCCTCTCGGGAAGTCTGCCTCGGGTCTCCGGCAGCCGTGCGGGACGGCTCGGGCAGCGCCAGTGCGCTCTCGGCAAAGCTCGGCTGATGGAGACTTGTCTCGGACCCCCCCCCCAAAAAAAACTGTACTCGAGAACGACGAAAACCACAGAAGGCCCCAAGGGGCCCCCTAGAGGCCGTCACGAGGCCGCAAAAGGTCCCCAAGACCCAAGAGGCCCCCATGAGGCCCGAATGAGCTCCCAAGAGGCTCCTAAGAGGACCCCAAGATGCACCCAGAGGGCCCCAAAACTGCCCCGCAGAGGCCTACGAGCGCGCTCCGCTCAGCTTCCCGAGGCTGGAAAGCCTCGGGAAGCTCAGGCGGACGTCCGGAAATCTCGACCCGTCAGGAGGTCTGGGCAGCCTACCGAGAAGGCACGCGACCACCACGCCTGAAGCCAGGAACGTCCGCGCTGCGCGACGCGTATCTAACCCGCTCTCTTGTGGGGCAGTCGCGGACAGAGAAAATCCGCTGATTAAAAAAGCTGCGGCAAAATCCAAGGCCACCTCTCAGAGGGGCACCACGGGTTGTCAAGTCCTCCTCCTCCTCCTCCTCCTCCTCCTCCTCCTCCTCCTCCTCCTCCTCATCATCATCATCATCATCATCATCATCATCAGCATCAGCATCATCATCATCATCATCATCATCATCATCATCATCATCATCATCATCATCGGCATCATCATCATCATCATCATCATCATCATCATCATCATCATCATCATCACCATCATCAACATCAACATCATCATCATCATCATCATCATCATCATCATCATCATAATCGGCATCATCATCATAATTATCATCATCATCAGCATCAGCATCAGCAGCATCATCATGATCATGATCATGATCATCATCATCATCATCATCATCATCATCATCATCATGATCATCATCATCATAATCATCATCATCATCCTCATCCTCATTCTCATCCTCATCAGCATCAGCATCAGCATCAGCATCAGCATCAGCACCAGCACCAGCATCAGCATCAGCACCAGCACCAGCACGAGCATCAGCACCAGCATCATCAGCATCATCATCACCACTACCATCACCATCACCATCATCCTCATCATCAGTATCATCATCAGCAGAATCATCTTCATCCTTATCCTCATCATCAGCATCATCATCATCATCAGCATCATCATCAACATATCCTCCTCATCCTCCTCATCCTCCTCATCCTCATCCTCATCCTCATCATCATCATGGTCATCATCATCATCATTATCATCATCAGCAGCATCATCATCATCGTCACATCATCATCGTCACATCATCATCATCATCATCATCAGCATCAGCATCAGCATCAGCATTATCAGCAGCATCAGCATCACCATCGTCAGCATCAGCATCAGCATCATCATCATCATCATCAGCAGCAGCAGCATCAGCATCATCATCATCATCGTCATCATCAACATCATCACCATCAACTAGAACCACGCGCGTTTCGCGCGCGCTTAGGTTCCAGTCGACTCCGAAGACGGTGTCAATTTCCATGGGACCTTTTTCATGTGGTCTTCTGGAATCCTCCCTTTCACCGATGCGTGATTTTCGGGCAGATTCTGCGAAGTTCAAGGAAGGGTTTGGCCTGTAGCGGATCACCGACGATCAGCATCATTGTCACCTGATCCACGTGTGCGGGAGAGGCGTTTCCAGAGAATCTTGCGGGCGTCCTCGGGCCTCGACATTGGGTGGGCGGGTCGGGGGGGGGCAGCAAGGGCCACGTGTTCCGCAGGGCTGTTCCGGAGCATGGAGGACGAAGAGCTTCTGGCGGGCTTCTGAGGGTCTGCGTAGAGGCCTCCTGCGAGCTCGGTCGGGGGTTCTCGGGAGCTTCTCTGGTCTTTCCGGAGCCTTGTTGGTGGCTTTTTGGGGCGTCGTGGAGGCCTCCTGGGAGTCTCTTGGGGCCTCCTGGGGGCCTCTTGGGGCAGAGCGTGCCTCATTTCGAGCATCTGGGGGGCTCTCTGGGCTCTTTGGAGCCTTCTGGGAATATCTTGGGCCAGCTTGGGAGCCTCTGGAGGGGTCCAGGGCCCCTTCTGAACCCTCTTGGAGCCCTCAAGGCCCCCCCAGCCCTCCACGCGAACCAAAGGTCGCAGTTCTGGGCCCATCCCGCAACCGTGTCTGGGTTGTGGGTTAGAGGCTTCTCGGATGCCTCTCGGGGGGCCTTTTGGAAGCAGGTTTGAAGCCTCCACGGGGGCGTTGTGGAGCTTGTCGGACCTCTCTTAATCATCTTTGGCGCCTCTGTGGAGCCTCTTGGAGCCACTTGGGGGCCTCTTGGGGCCTCCTGGGGGTCTCTGGGGGCGGGAAACTCGAAAGGTCGGTCCGCATTCCCTCTCTTGTGCCCATCTTGGAGCCGTCTTCAGGCCCTCTTCAGACCCTCTTGGGCCGTCTTGGGGGCCTCTTGGGCCGATCATGCGGCCCTCTTGGGCTGTCTTGGGGGCCTCTTGGGGGACTCTTCGGGCGACGTTGGAGGATCCTTAGGCAGTCTTGGAGTGTCGGCCGCTCGAAAACGTGAGAAGTAACAAATATTGGAAACACCATGAAAATCAATGATTTTGGCGTCTTGGGGCTCTCTTGGAGGTCCTCGCGGAGCGACCTTGGGGCATCTTGGGGGCCTCTTGGGCCGATCATGGGGCCATCTTGGGCGGCTTGGAGCGCTCTTGGGCCGTCTTGGCGGCTTCTTGCCGTCTCCAGAACCTAGGTGGACGCCTCGGGGAAGCGGACAAAATTCTGGGACTCCGAAAAGGGCCCCTGGATGCCAAAAAAGGCCCCCGCAGCCCAGGGGGCAAATTCGGTCACGGGGGGGGGGGAAGTGTGCGACCCTGGACCGCGGGGCCACGGACGCCCTTTATATTATATACATCAGCATCATCATCATCAGCAGCAGCAGCAGCATCCTCATCAGCAGCATCATCAGCATGAGCATTATCATCATCTTCTTCATCATCATCATCATCATCATCATCATCAGCATCATCATCATCATCATCATCATCATCATCATCACCATCATCATCATCAACATCATCAGCATCATCATCATCACCATCACCATCACCATCACCATCACCATCACCATCATCATCATCATCATCAGCATCAGCATCATCATCATCATCACCATCACCATCACCATCACCATCACCATCACCATCACCATCACCATCATCATCATCATCATCATCAGCATCATCATCAGCAACAGCATCATCGTCATCATCATCAGCATCAGCATCAGCATCATCAACATCATCAGCATCATCAACATCATCAGCATCATCATCACCGTCACCATCACCATCACCATCACCATGTCCATTACCATCACCATCACCATCACCATCACCATCATCAGCATCAGCATCATCACCATCACCATCACCATCACCATCACCATCACCATCATAATCAACATCATCATCATCATCAGAATCATCACCATCATCATCATCATCGTCATCAGCATCATCATCAGCATCATCAGCAGCAGCATCGTCATCAGCATCACCATGACCATGACAATGACCATCCTCATCATCGTCATAATCATCAGCAGCAGCATCATCAACATCAATCACACAACCAGCATGATCATCATCAGCATCAGCATCATCATCACCATCAGCATCATCATCACCATCATCATCATCATCATCATCATAATCGTCTTCATCAGTTTCAGCATCATCATCGCACCAGCAGCAGCATCATCACCAGCAGCATCAGCATCAGCATCAGCATCGGCATCAGCATCAGCATCCTCAACCTCATCAGCATCGTCATCATCAGCAGCATTATCATCAACATCATCACCATTCGCATCATCATACTGATTAATCGTCATCGTCGTCTCCATCACATGCACCATCATCATCACCACCAGCATCACCATCATCAATATCATCTTCAACATCTTCATCAACACCATCATACTCATCATCATAGTGCATCATCACCATCATCATCAGCAACAGCATCAACAGTCTTCATCATCATCATCTTCTTCACTTCCTCCTCTTCCTCCTCATCCTTTTTACCTTCCTGCTCCTCATCCCCCTCCTACTCCTCCTCGTCTTCACTTCCTCCTCCTCCTCCGCCTATTCATCCTTCCCTTCCTCCATCCGCTCCTACTCCTCCATCACTTCCTGTTCCTCCTCCTCCTTCTCCTCCTCCTCGAGGGGGAGGAGGGATGAATCTTCACATGCCGTCCTCATCGTACGACAAAGCTAGAGGACGGGGACTAATTCGGACCAGGAAAAATCGGGGATCTCTGAGATCTGGAGGCCCTGCAGGATGGAGTGAACGCTCTGGAGAGATGTATACATGTCCTAGCCCCGCCCGACTTCGCACCTCCCCCCTCCGGGCGTCGTTCGTGCCATACCGTTCCGAATACTTTGGCGGCGAGCGAAGGGGGGAAGTGAGAAGGAGAGAGCCTTCTCAGAAGGCGGCGGGACTTCTCAGAAACCCTCGCGCCTTCTGAGGAGCTTTCCGTGTCTTGGGGAAGGCTCAGAAAAACTTCTCGGAATGCCAGAGGACGTCCGAGCGTGCTGAGAAGGCCCGCCCATTCTCCCTTCCCCCCTGGGCTCGCCGCAAAATACTGGGTCGGCAACACCCCCGCGGCCGGGCGGAGGAGGGGGTAGGCCGCAGGCCTGCTGCGGCTCCTGCGGTATCCTGCTCACGTGGCCCGCGGAGGGGGCAACGGTCATCCTCTTCCCCCTTGTCAAGATGAGAAGAGGACGCTCTTGACGGAGCGCTGCTGATCTTACGATGCTCTGCTCACATGGCCCTCGGAGGGGGCGAAGGTCGTCCTCTTCTCCACATCACGATGTGAGGAGGAGTCGGAAGAAGCGGCTGGCTTGAGAAGCCTGGAAGAAGGAGGAGGGTCGTAATGGCAGGCAAGTCAGGTCGAGGTTTCAGCAAAGGGAGCTCAAGCAACCTCCCAGAGCCGTAACCAACCAACCCAACACGATTGGCAGCACCAAGAGGTGGGCATGCGTGTTTCTTCACCTCGCCGGACCCCCGAAGCGCAGGAAAGTTCAGACAGTTACGCTCGTCGCTGCAGCCACGCAGCGACAAGAGACAGAAAGTGAAGAGACGAGGAAGCGACGGGAAATAGGAGACGTGCAGAGGGAGAAGAGAGAAGGGAGGATGCGGAAGGAATGAGGAGCAGCAGTGCCCGACTGAACATGAGGAACCAACACAGTAGGGTTGGAAACAAAGCACAATAGCATCGTCACCTTCCGAACCAACGATGCCCCGCTGAGCCTGAAGTGAGGGCGGCAACATGCGAAGCCTTCTTGAATTGCCACGACGATTAAAGCGGTGACGCTACGACTCCCACCAATGGCAGGAGATGGTTAAACAACTTCCTGCCTTGAGAGACAAAAAGCGAGCGGGTGCGGGAGAGAGGCGCAGAAACAGGCGCTTAAAACATGGGATATTACCAAAATTTTAAACATGCGCCAGGCACAGCGGCCTGACGTGCTCCACCACTGTATGGCAGTATGGCAGAGCAAACTCCGCGAGAGCCCCTAAGCTCTGCGTGCGTGCCTCCTCCTCCTCCTCCTCCTCCTCCTCCTTTGCCGCTTTTCAGCACGTGAGGGTCCCCCCTGGACCCGAGGCGGGGCCAGAACGCTCGTCGCGGCTTCTTCCACGACGCCCGATGTGTCAGAGTCCTCCTGCCCGCCCTCTGGCTGGCCTTCGGGACACAGCTCGAGCCCCTGGCGGCCGCTCGGGTGGATCCAGGTCACCCCGAAGGCTCTCGAGGGGATGCGGCTGATAGGAGGCACCCCGGGGGCCGCGAACTGGTGGGAGCCTCCAGGGAACGTCGAAGACCCAGGGCAGAGACATCCTCCTGTCGCCCCCCGACACTCTTCCATTCGGCGGCGAGCGAGGGGGGGGAAGCGAGAAGGAGAAGGACTTCTCAGAAGGCTCGAAGCTCCCGCAGACAGAAACAACTTCTCCGAAGGCGCGTGGGCTTCTGAGAAGTCCCGCCCTCAATGGGCCCCGGAAACGGCAGGGCCGCTTTTGCACCGTTTTCGAGCAAGTGTCTCTTGAACATGAAAACGGCAAAAAAACGGCGACCATGCCAGCAGTCTTCGCACACTCGAGACCAGGCACTCCTCCTCCTCCACCTCCTCCTCCTCCTCCTCCTCCTCCTCCTCCTCCTCCTCCTCCCTCTCCCCCTCCCCCTCCTCCTCATCCTCCTCATCCTCCTCCTCCTCGTCTCCTCCTCGTCCTCGTCTTCGTCATCCTCCTCCTCCTGCGCCTCCTCCGCCTCCTCAGAGCTGGAGCATCAGAGTGTGAGTTGCATAGGAAGAACAGCGCAAGTCACGGGACACCTGGGCCCAAGGAGGCAGAAACCACGACGAGGGTGCCCAGAAACAAGGATACAACGCTCCCAGTGCGTCGACGGCGCATCCTCGAGGCCCGTTTTGACTGTGCTCCCCACTTCCCCCAACCCCCCTTCGCCCGCCTCCCCCCCAAGTCTCGACGACGTGACTCCATTGAACGTGGGTGCCCAGGCGTCTTGACTACTTTCTGGGGACGTGCCTTTATCCCGACTTGCGTTTGACAGCCCCAGGGCATGACAAGGGCGCCCGGACGCTGGAAAGATGGCGAAGAACTGTCCGTCGTGACGTTTCCGAGACGCGAGGAGGTCTGGGCGAGCGGAGCACGCCCCCTCACGGAGGCTACGGCGACCTCAATCCCCGTCCCCGTGGGAGTTCCGCACTGGGCCCCGCACTCGCGTGCACTCCCCAGTCCACAGGAGCGCGCCCGAGCGAGACTGCCTTGACCAGCCTCGACCTCGTCCCTACCGAGGCAGGGTGATGCTAATCACAGGGACAGGGATATGCAGAGCCTGCCTGGGAACAGCTTGGCACTTCTGGTGTCTCTCCGCCTGTCTGGGTGCCCTGCTGTTCTTAGTGCCAGGACTCAAGCTGGTAACGCTGAAAGGTCTTTGGAACCCCCTCCAATACGGGGTGACTAAGTATTCGTTTGGCGGCCTTATTGCAGGACTGGGGTCCCACCAACAGGGGGCGACTAATCAGTTGTTTCCGCGGCACCCGCCGCGCAACAACGACGACGATGGCAACGACTACGAGGAGGAGGAGGAGCAGGAGGAGGAGGAGGAGGCGGAGGAGGAGGAGGAGGGACGAGGAGGAGGGACGAGGAAGAGGAGGACGAGGGAGGACGAGGGAGGAGGAGGAGGAGGAGGAGGAGGAGGAGGAGGAGGAGGAGGCTTCAGGACTTGCGACCCCCGCGGCGCGCCGCCCTCAGGGGAACTTCGGGTGCTGCTCCCGGTCCGGGCGGCAATCTGCGGGCAGCGGGGGCCGCAGCTCCACCTGCGGGCCGCCGGGCCCGCCCTTCCCCTCTGCGCGCCTCACCAGGGGCTCCCAACTTCGCGCTCTCGCGCCGCCTCCCAAGGCAGAGGAGGGGGGTGAGGAGTCGGAGCCGAAGCGCGAAGCGCGAATAACTTCGCGCCCTCGAGGGCGCCTTTGCCCACCCTCCCTCTGGAGCTCCAAGGACGGCGGGCAGGTGTCACCAGGCAAGACGAAGCCAGGGCGAGGACAGAATCGGGTGAGGATCAATCGAGAATCTGTTGACATCTGGCGGTCCTGGAGGATGTCTCGGGCGCCACGGCCTTCTCAGAGCGCTCCAGAACGCTCTGAGAGCGTTCCAGAACGCTCTGGAACTGACTTAGCCTCGCCCTACGTAGACCCGCCCGACCAGGACCCTCGACTTCTCCCAGGAGGGCGAGCAGGTGCCGCCAGGACCCCTGACTTTGACTTGTGCGTCACCGTGCCGCATGCACTGACCTCAGGTTACCTTGACTTCTCCCTGCTGAGCGATGCTGTTGCGAATGCTCTCACAGGGCCCTGGGCCCGTATTCACAGGCGCTCTGGGGCGCTTTCATCGGCGGCGAGCGAGGGAACAAAAATGAGAAGGAGAAGGCCCTCTCAGAAGGCGGCGGGACTTCTCAGAAGCCCTCGCGCCTTCTGAGAAGTCGTTTGTGCCTTTTGGGAAAAGCTTAGAAAACTTCTCAGAAGACCAAAAGACTTCCGAGCCTTCTGAGAAGGCCCGCCCCCTCTCACTTGCCCCCAGGTGCGCCGCCGATTCCAGGCGCTCTCGGGGCGGCTCGCGTGACATCTTCAAAGGCCTCCGGAGCGTGATCGGGATTCCATACTTCCAGCATGGCCTCAGATGGTCTCCAGGCCCGTCTTGGAGCCCTCTTGGGTGCCTCTGGGCCGCACTGAAATCCTGGTGGCCAGCCCTAGGGGGCTCCCAGATCATCGAAACAGCATCACGTATTCTTGCTATGTTGTCGTACTCGCCTTTTCGGTCGTAAGAGCGTCCGAGACGGCCCAAGAGTGACCAAAGAACACCCCAGGACGGCCTCCAAGCTCCCAGGAAAAGCCCAAGAGGCCCCCAAGACGGCCCCAAGATGGACCCAAGAGGGGGAGCGCGAATTGGCAATCGGAACCCTGGACCCCAAGATGTCACTCGAGAATGACAAAAGATCTAGACGGCAGCGGTGAGACGCGGTAAAGGCATTCGGAAGGGCAGGACGGAGAGCAGGTGATACAACAACTTGCGCTCCCGCCCCCTCCGCATCCTCCTCCCCCTCATCATTGTCATATCCTCCTCCTCGTCCTTCTTCTCCTCCCGAACCTCCTCCTGTGGAGAGGCGGCGCTCGCACCCCAGAAGCACCAGAGGGCCTCGACTCGTGCCCGCCGTTGGAAACTCTAAATTGGCACCTACACCAGCACAGGGGTGTGCCTCCACGTGGGGAAGATGATCCTGGATTTCGGTGTTGGTGGTAATATTTCGGTCACCTTGGAAGCCAGATTATTGCCACCATCACCGAGATCGGGATCGTCTTCCCTCGGTGGAGGCACACCACCAATCTTGGTGTTGGTGTCAACCTCTAGGCCTGCGACGCTGGGGCCTCAGCCGGGCCCCCTGACGAGCTGGCTGCGACCTGGCAAGCGCCCTCGGCAGCGCGGGGCCGGGGCAGGGGAGGCCCGGCACGAGGCGGCGGCGGCGGCGGAGGGAGGGCAGGAGGGCACCCTGTCAGGGGGCAGGAGGAGGAGGAGGAGGAGGAGGAGGAGGAGGAGGAGGAGGAGGAGGAGGAGAGGGCCCTGTTAGAGGGCAGGGAGAGGGCAGGAGGCGCGCACGGGCGCTCTGGCAGCAATCAGACAAGCGCGTTCCACGACTCGCAAGAGAACTACTCGCACGTGGCCCTGAGCCGCCATGGGGGATCTACGATACATGAGGTACATCGACGAAGGCATGTCTAGTGCGGACGCCTGCGAGCAGGCACTTTGCGAAGAGCGGCTTGCGCTCGGTGAGTCAAGAGGGCCGGGGAGGAGGGGGGGGGGCCTCCTCACCCCTGCCACGGGGGCCGCCGAGAGAGGGGCGCGTCCCCTTTCCCGTGCGGAGCCCATCACTCTCCAGGGAGCGCGGCGGTCGATCGGCGAATCTTTGTGCGGGTGGCAACAAGCTCCCGAAAAGGTCCCCAATCGAGAGCCCCGCTCCGGCCGGCGCCATCTCAGGCTGCGGGCGCCATGTTGGTGGACTCGTCGTCGGAGTCATTGACCCTGACCACGGTGTCAAGAAAATTCCTCTCTTCAAAACCTTGGAGCAGGAAGGAGAACAAGCCCAATAGAGTCAGGCTCACAGTGATGCCTATAAAATAAAGGTACTCTAAATTGCCGGTGTCCAAATCCTTCGGAGTGTACTCCACCATTGCAAGACTGACTGAAGTAATGACGGAGTCCGAAGCGCTTTGCATGAAAAGGAACGTTACGGCTGTGATCGACCGCATATTCCGCGGTACCTGCCTGAATGATACCATCATGATGGTGGGGACCGTCAGCAGCGTGCTAATGCTCATAAGCGCGTACGGCACGAGCATCCAGAAGCCGCTCATCGACCGCACCGAGGCGCCAACGGGCGCACACTCGCTGACGATGTCCAGGAGATCCGAGTTCTTTCGGCACAGCTCGAGGTGCGCCGCCACGAGCGCCGAGGCGATCCCGAAGCCCAGGCCGACCAGGTAGTTGGTCCAGTCCTGAGGAGAGGGAGCGCATCCGACACCGAGGAGAGGGAACGCACCCGACAAACTTTGAGCAGGGACCGACCGTCCCGTCATTCCCATAGTCCTACCACGAAGTGTTCTTAGAACCCACAACTGTTCTCACAACAAAAATCATGTTATTGGAACATGTTCCCGATGTGATAAAAACAAAACAGACTCCGCCAGAAATATGCTAAGAACATTTCGTGGAAACCACAAAAGGTTCTAAGAACACTGCTTGGTAGGGCTATCGGCGAGCCAGGACGCTTCGCCACTGCTTGAAAGCTGCAGCAAGACCATGCTGGGCTCCAATGTTGGTGGACACGGACGGCCTTCCGGCCTGGCCCTCTGGCTCTGGCCGGGGGCCAAAGTTGAAGGGGCCCTGGGACACACAAATAAATGCGCGCAAATAACAGGATTCCCCATGTTTTCCCATATTTTCTAGGTTTGGGTCTTCCCTCCCATTTCCCATAGTTTTCCATATGTTTGTGGGAATCGACGATTAATTGTGTCTGTGTGTCTTTTCCCTCCTGACTAACGTGTCCACCAAGATCTGGGCCACCCTCTGGGCCTGCTGGACCAGGCCAGGTGGCAGCACAGGGTTCTCCGAGAGAGGTCCCGGTACTGGAGGCCGAGGGCCTCGCAGGCCCTGCGCAGCCTCGGCAGCCCGAACAGCAGGAAGAGCGGCGTGGCGACGACGACCAGGAGGCACGAGAAGACCGTGAAGAAGCCCACGAACATCTGCGGCGCGTCCACGGCACTGCCACCCCAGGCAAGCCTCGGGCGGGCGGGAGGAGGAGGAGGAGGAGGAGGAGGAGGAGGAGCAGCAGTAATTTGCAGAGAATGAGAGAGGAGGGAAGAGGCGGAGCGAGAGATGGGGGAGAGAGCGAATACGAGGAGCGTGAGGGCGCTGAAGAGGAGAAAGAGAGAGAGAGAGAGAATGAGAGAATGAGAGAGTAAGCGAGAGTCTGAAGATGAAAAGGACGACGAACAAAAAAAAAAAAAACGAGTGCGACGGCAAGGGGAACGGGAGAGAAATAAGGAGGACGACGACGAAGACGGGGAGGGGAGGAAGGAAACGGAAGGGATGAGGGGGAGCAGGAAAAGGAGAAGCAGGAGACACGAAACTGGTCTTCGAATCGGAACAATCGGACGATCCAGTGGAGCCTCGTCCTGGCGCGTTCCCTAGAAACCCCCCACCCCTCCCTAACAGATAACCCAAACCCATCTCCCCCCCTTCATCTCATTTTCCCCCAGCCACCCCTGCTCTGTATAAAGAACTCTGCGTCGTCGAGCGTCGCTGGGTCGGGCTTGACGTTTTGCCTGGGACTTCCTCACCTCTCCTGGCCATGCACATGCACATGTTGCAACATCTACACGGATGGAAGTCGGCGGTTTCAAAATGTGGTGATCTTCTGAACGCCGCGCCCGTTCGCTTTAGGATGGAGGGCGGGTGATACTCAACATATGGCTCTTGCCTTAAGGCCTCTCGCAATGTTCTATCAACAGCTTGCAACATCTATACGGATCCTTGGGGTCCTCTCCAAAGCGGGCTTGTCCTTTGAACTTCACACTTGTGGAGCGCTCACATTTCAAATGGGCACTTCCCGCAGCTGTAACAAAAACTGTAAGGACTTGTGCGCAGAGGACTGGGACAGGAATGTTTATGGCAATATCTTTGACGCATCTTGGATGTATTATGGTAGTCGTGTTCCTTCTCCTCCTCCTCCTCGTCCTACTTTTCCTTCTCCTCCACCTTCTCCTCGAGGAGAGCTGTTCGTCCCCCCCAACGAGCCTAAGATCCATCTGGCAGGCCTGGCGGCTATACCACGTCTCCGCCATCGAGTTGAGGCAACCGTAGGAGAGTTCCGTGGCGACCTCGGGGCCCAATAGCAACATGACGGAAGAGGACGGAGGCTGAGGAGGAAGCAGGCCAGAGGTGAGATAGAGCAGGATTGGCAGCGGGAGCAGGGGCAGGATGGAAAGGGAGCACGAGGGAAAGACAAATACTCGCATCGAAAGCGGTCGCGTGTCTTTTGTAGGGGACGTGTCCGCGAGCATTACCTGCGAGTGGCTAGGTACAGGGCGAGGGATAAAGTAACGTACGGGTCAGGACTCCTCCTCCTCCTCCTCCTCCTCCTCCTCCCTCGCCCTCTCCTCCTCCTCCACCTATTCCTCCTCCTCCTCCTCCTCCTCCTCCTCCTCCTCCTCCTCCTCCGCCTCCCCTCCATACCTGTCTTTATGAACAACTCTTCACGATTGCCCCCGCCAGAATATGGGATCAGTGCAGGCCCTCACCGTTCACTGTTGAAGCGCTGAAATTCGAACAGCTTCACAAATGGAGGGCGGGCCGCGTGCAAAATGGGGTTGTCGCCCTGGCGCCGCGAACCCACACAATAATTGTACGGCTGGGGGCCGTGCCGATTTCAATGGGCCCCTCACCGTGGCGCCGCACGCTCTCGTCGCGCAACCTTCGATCGGTTGCACGGACGGAGACCTGCTCGCATTCACGATGGAGCTCCGTAGCCTGGCTCGGCCGCGCGGCACTACCGCCGCCTCGGCATGGCCGCTGGCGCGGAGACCCCCGCGTCGCGGCGGCGGCGGCGGCAGCGGCGCGCGGCTGCCGCACGCGCCGCTGGCCCCGCTGCCGCCGGCGCCCCCGGCGCCGCGGCCGCCGCTGGCGCTCCCCGCGCTGCGGCGGCCGCCGCCGTGGCTGCCCAGCTGCCGCGCGCGGATTCTCCGCCGCTGGCCGCTGCGGGCGCCCGCCGGCGCCTCCGGCGACAATGGGCTGTTACATCACGCCCGAACTCACAGGCGAGCTGCCCGTCCACTTCTCGCTTTCTGCTGCCCGGAAGGTCGCGGACGTCCCGAATGGGCTCGGGGCGATCTCCCAGGCCTCCGCGGCGGGCCGGGCGCAGATCGCGGGGCACGGCGCGTTCTGCGAGCTGTTCCGGGCCCAATCCGCTGACACCGCTGCTGCCGCAGGCGACGTCGGCTTCAAGGTGCTGACGTCCAGGGACGCCAGGGAGAAGCAAACGAGGTCGGCGGCGAAGATTGCCAACGGTCGTCTTGCCACGGCGGCTATCATCGGAATGCTCCTCCAAGACGGGTTGACCGGCCCCGCGGGGGGCGACAGGGCGCTCTGCACAGGATCCCCGCTGCGCGCGCACGACTTCGAGGAGGGCGTACAGGACCCCGTGGACTCCTGGGTCCCTGTCGGGTTCACGACGGGTGGGAGGAGACGATACGCCACCCCTCTGCCGGGCCTGGTGCAGACCATCACGAGGGCGGAGCTTCTCCCCCTGGCCCTCTTGGTTGAGAATGTCGTGCAGCCCCTTCGTGTCTTCATTGACAACAAGAGCGTCGTCTCGGAGGCCATCCTCCGGATCGCTGCTGGTGGCCGTGGCCTCCCATGGCCGTATGCCACCCGTCCGAACGGAGACTTGTGGAAGCGTTTCGACGCAGCCCTCCGGGCGCACCCCGGCCGCGCCGTGGTTGTGCAGAAGGTGAAGGGCCACGTTGACCCGTCCGAGGTGCAGAGCTCTTTCGAGGAGTACTGCCGCGTGGGGAACGATCTTGCCGACCAGTCTGCGCACCGTGGCCGTCGGCATCATGAACCTCGCCGGGATGAGGCCCGCGCTGCTGTGGAGCGCCGCGCTGCCGCAGTGCGCCGGGTGCAGACCTTCCTCCTCGGCGTGCAGGACCGCATGCTGGACCAGCAGAGTGAGGCAACGGAGGCCGCGGAAGCAGAGGACGCTCCGCCTCCTGCCCCCGATGCCACGGACGACCTCCCACCTCAGCATCCCATGGTGTGGGGCGAGACTTTCTCCTGGTCTAACGTGAACGCTACCCTGCCAGCTGGGTTGACGCACGCACAGCTCCCCCACGGCAGGGTATTTTATGATCGTCTGCTGAAATGGTGGGGCACCTTGGCCTGGCCGGCCCCGTGCAACTCGCCTCCCGACCCTGGCTTCGGGCAGGTCAGCTGCGTCGAGCTAGCGGTGCTTTTCGAGCTTGAGACCCACACGCGACTCCCGGTCCTGGTTGACCGCAAGTGGCATTTGCCTGACTTGACACCGTCCGTCAACGTGGTCCAGCAGACCCTCAAGCAGAAGAGCATGCTCTTCCAGGCCGCGCTGTGCGTCCTGCAGAAGCACGCAGCTGGTTTCTTGGCGCCGCCCCGGTGCTTTTCGACCGCATGGCGTATGTACGGCTGCACGCAAAAGGACACGTCGCATTCTCTCGCCATGCGCCCGCGCATGCGTTGTCCTGCCTTGGTGCATCAGTTGGAACAGTTCTTTCGGATCCCATCAGTGCGCCGAGCGCGCTCGCAGATGGATCAGCCCTTCGTGGCAGCCTTCGGTGGAGCGCCGGCTGTGGACGTCCTTGACCACACGCCTGCGGGCGACGCGCTGTCTGTGATCCTCGATCTCGGCACAGACCCGCCCACTGACGCGGTCACACTTGCGAGACTTCATGTTGAGAGCAGGCGCGAAGGCGCTGAGCAGCACTCCGTCGCGAACAAGGCCCGCGCGCGCCGCGACGGCCGCGGCCTCGTGCTCTCCGACGCTGGCCACGTGTCGTACCTGAACCCCTGCTGCCTCAGTGGCCGCCCGCCGCCCCGCGCCGGCGGCCCGGGAGCGCGGGGTCATGCACGGTCTGATGACGACGCTGCTGCAGCCCGGCTGCGGCTCATTTGTTGGCCCGGTGCCGTGCATCGGAACCGGTACGCGGCCGCGTGTGGCTTCCACATTCTCGGCCTCAACGTCGTCGACGAGTACTGGGAGTGCTACCTCTGCGAGCACCGCGGCGACACCGGCCGCCTGTCGACGCTCTGGAAGCAGAAGTGCCCCGGCTGGCCCGGCCGCCGGGGTGGCTCAAGTGGTGATGGCGGCCCCCGGCCGCACGTACGTGTGCCGCAGCCCGTGGCTGCCTCCTCTTCCTCCTCCCCTCCTCCTCCTCCCCCCTCCCCTGCTGCTGCTGTTCGTTTGTGCTAATCGACTGCAACGACCAGGCTGAGGTCACCTTCGATCCGGGTATCGCGGCGGGCTTCACCCTCACCAAGGTTGTTGTTGTTGTTGTTGTTGTTCACGACGGGTGGGAGCGCCGAGGAGTTCGCCAGGAGGCGCCAGACAGAGCTCAAGCACGGCCACTGCGGCACTGCTAGCCGTCCCAGGATCAGCATGGTGGCAGCGCCGCCGCGGCTGGGGACTTCGGCCAGCAGGCGCTGAGGTCCAGCGCATCCGTGGGGGAGTCCGTTCGACTCGCCATGCCCTCCGCAGTGCGCCTCAACGAGAGCCGTCTATAGGGGCGCCCGGATCGCCCCGCTGTGCCACGGCGACCCCAAGGTGCCCATCACTGCGACGCGAACGGAGACTCAGCCCCCAGCTCCCCCGACCCCTGCACGGGAGAACAGAGACTAACACCGTCGATGCACCAGCTCGGTGCGACCCTTTGTCCAGTATAAAAGGGGGAGGAAAGGATGGGGACGGACCCCCCCCAGGACCGCAGGCGCCCTCCGTGCGCCGCGGGACCCCCTCCCCCAAGGGCCCCGCCAGCCGCGGGGAGGGCGGATCTCGAAAACACCTATGCACCAGTTCGGTGCGACCCCACTGCCAGGGTAGGAGCAAGGAAAGGCGACACCAACACCAACAGGGCGAGGAGATTCGCGGAGGCAAGGGGGGTCTACCTGGTGGTGTGGTCCCCCCCTCTCGCTCGATACATCCCCAGTTTCTCGCTCGGGGAGGCATCGTGGAACTCCTCGCTGGAGGTGGACCCCCTGGTGGTGTTGGTATCGCTTCTCCTCCCTCCGACAGGGGGGAGGGGGAAGTGAAGGAATTTTCCAAGACCCCTTCAGGTTAGCGGATCCGCCCTCCGAACGCCGCGGGAACCCAGGGTCCCGCTGGCCGCTTGGAGCACGGGTGACTACACCTTCGATGCACCAGTTCGGTGCGACCCTGCCGCCACGTAGGAGGGGGGAGTGGAAGAAAATGGAGGACCCCTTCAGGTCAGCGGACGCCCTCCGTGCGACGTGGGATCCCCTCACCCCAAGGGTCCCTCGGGCTGCAGGGAGGGCGGACAACGACACTGTTGATGCACCAGTTCGGTGCGACCCGTCTGCCGGGAACGACGGGGAGGAGGAACAAAACAAAGGACCCATTTCAGGACTGCGGACGCCCTCCGTGTACCGCGGGACCCCCTCCCCCAAGAGTCCCGTCGGCCACAAGGACGACGGACGACGATACTCTTGATGCACCAGTGCGGCGTGACCCTATGGCGACCTCCCTTGCAGTCCGTCGGGGCCGCGGCGATTGCTGGCGACAACAGGAACCCATCCCCCACCCAAATTGCTCCTCGCCCTTCCCGCGCGACGGCGGACGCCAGCGGCTCCAGCACTGAGGACCGCCCCAGCGTCAGTCTGCCAGGGGAGCGCCTCCGCCAGCACAACGCGAGCTCCTGCCCATCGTCAAAGGCAGCTGGGCCGCGTCGCCGGACACCCGCGCTCTCTGGGATTCTCTCACCTCGGGGTACAGGAAGCAGAGCAACGGACTGGCGCGTCCTGAAGACGTCCCAGCGCGCGCCCTGCTCGACTTCCTCAAGCGTTGGCGGCCCGGGCCAGGAGGTTGCAGCAAACAGGCGGTGAATCCAATGCGGCATGGAGCTGATATTGCGCCCTGCGCGGCGGCGGCACCCGCGACCCCATGCATCACGACGCCGCTTTCCTTCGCTGCTTTCTCCGCCAACTTCGCCCCGCGCCCGCCCGGGCCGGCTAGGTTCCCCACACCGGCCCACCCTGCCCACCGGGGCCACGGGGGCCGTAGTCTCCCGCCACCGTGCTGCCCGGCACAGCCCGCCCCCCCCCCGCCCTCTCTCCGCCGCAAAACTCATTGCAAGGCCGCGCCGGTCCGCGCGTGCCGTCTCTTAGCCCGCGGCGGCCTCGGCGTCGAGCCGGCTGTCGGCCCGGCCGCCAGCGGCTGCGCGCCTGCCACGCCCGCCGAGCCTGGCCGGGCCGGGGAAGGCTGGCAGCACGGCGGCCTCCCCAGCGGCCCCAACGGCTCCCACGGCGGCCCCAGCGGCGCCCCACACCGATTCTGGGCCGGAGCGCTCCAGGCCCAGAAACCCGCCGCTGCTGGCCTCAGCGCCCGCGGCTGCCCCTGCCGGCCGCGCGGCGCCCCGGCGGCCCCAGCGGCGTCCCACAGCGACTCACGTTTGACTGCACCTGTTCGGTGCCGCGCTATCGCTTCCTGCGGTGGCCGCTGTGCCAGTTCGGCGCTACCACTCCTGCGAGGCCCCTGCCGCATCCCCCGCGGCGGCCGCCCCCCCATCTGCGGGCCCCCAACCCGCTGAAGGGGTCCCTGCTCTCACGATTAAGTGCACCTGTTCGGTGCCGCGCCATCCATTCCTGCGGTGGCCGCCCTCCCCCCTCCTGCTGCGGCCCCACCCCCTGCCCCGCCGGGAGGCACACGCGTCTTTTCCCTGGCCCTGGTTGGCGGCCAGCTCTCGCTCCAGTGCGGGTCGTTACGGGCTCGCCGCTCACGCCAGCAACCCCTTCCTGGTCATGGCCCACCATTATTAAGCAGGGACCGACCGTCCCGGCATTCCTATAGTCATACCACGAAGTGTTCTTAGAACCCACACATGTTCTAAGAACGAGGCAAGGTTCCTAGAACATGAACCCGATGTGATAAAACAAGACAGTCCCAATCAAAAATGTTCGGAGAACACTTCGCGGAAACCACAAAAGCTTCTTAGAACATTGTTTGGTAGGGGTATAGGCGCGCCAGGACGCTTCGCCACTGCTTGACACCAGGCACCCAGGCACCCCACCCAGCCGGCCGCGCGAGCGCGCGCCGCCCTCTCCGCGTGCGCTTCCTCCCCTCGCTGACCCTCGTGCCGATCGGCGCGCACCGCCTGTCGTGGCGCTTGCCGCCCACCTGTGGGCCCACAGGTGGGGCGTTCTCCTCTCAGTTCGCTTCTCCCCTCCCCTTTCGTTCTCCCTCCCTCCTTGAAGGGGCCCCAGGACACAAAAATAAATACACATAAATAAACAGGTTCCCCATATTTTGGAGGTTTTCGTCTTCCCCCTCACTGCCAATATCGACGATTGATTGTGTCTGTGTGTTTCTTCCCCTCCTGATTCTCCCCTCCCCGTTCGCTCTCCCTCCCTCCTGCGCCGCCATGGCGCTGCCGGACGCACGCGGTCGCCGCCCTTGGCCGCCAGCAGCCAGCCCCCGCGCCTGCCCCCGGCCTGACTCCGGGGTTGGGCAGCCATCTGGCTATGATACTTGTCGTCACGCACCCCTTTTACTCGGGATAATCGTCCATCCCTGCACTGGGCCCCGCCGCCGCTGGCCCGCTAACGCAACAGCCGTCGCGGACTCGCCGGCAAGGCCGGCCGCGCCGCTCGCTCGGGGAGCGACCCGTCCCTCCCTGAGCCGCTCGCTCCGTCCGCCCCTTTTTCGGCAGCGCCTCCCCCCTCTCCTCCTCTCGCATGGTCGCACAATTCACTCTAAAGGCATCCCCGTTGAGGCATCCCATCGCCAGCGCAGGACGTCCCCTGCCCAGCCGCCGACGCTGAAAAAGCGTTCAAGTTGGAACTCTCGCCTTGGCGCCGTGCACCCTCGTCTCAAAGTCTTCCATCAATTACAACAGGGCTGGACCTAAACGTTGTTTGTCGTTTTGTTGTACCTGTTTTTCTGTACCCCCCTGCCAAACCGAAAAAAAACACAACCGAAGTCCAGCAAAACAGCGTTTAGGTCCAGCCCTGAATTATCATATTGGAGGGCGATGTACTTGCAAAATGGGGTTCTCGCCTGACACATCCCAGGTTCTCGCCTGACACATCCCACCATGTATATGACAACGCACGTGCCATTGTGTGCATCTGCACGGGTGAGGGCGAATTCTGTTCCAAATGGGGCCCTCGCTTCAGACGTCGCGTAACATTGCGCCAAGAAGTGTAGCACTGTGCAGTTGTTACGCTGGGTGGTCGGTAGCTTGTCTGGACTCCTTCACATGTACTCGATTACCATGGCCTTGCTGTCGGCCTCGGTGAGGTTGCTCCAGACGTGTTTGTTGTATGCTAGCGCGGATAACACCAATGAGCCATTACAGCACATGTTCGGATGTGACGTTCCGATCTTATAGCCACGTTCCCAAGTTGGGGCGGCTGCTGGTAAACATGGGGACATCAAGCTTCAGAAGAAATTAGCGAACACTCATTCCGCATTCATCTGTCAATGCCCCCCCAATGATCAATGTTGGCGGTGGGTTGATTGAGCTGCACGTCGACCGCAATCTTCCCCCCGCGCGCGCCAACGCTGAATTTGGGGGAGCGGGGGAGTATCCACTATTTGTTTATATCTAACGTATCGCTGGAGACTTGCGCTAGTTCTACGACAAGAACCTCGTGCGCAAGGAGACGGCCCCTTTTCAGAACGGAGGTCTCCACGGAACGGCGTGCCCCTTGGGCAGTCGTCTTTCAGGGGGACGCTCCCCAGGGTCAAAATGCATAGTTTTAATGACTTCTGAAGAGTGGGTAGGGGACGGGTGGATGTATGACAGCATCATTGACGAGTCCTGATGTAATCTGCTTGTCCTCTTCCTCCTCCGCCTCCTCCAGCTCCTCCCTTCCTTCTCCTTAGTAAGTAACTCCTCCATGTCGCACCCCGAGGCCAATCGGAGGGGCGAGCCGGGCGTTTCGCATGAGACTCCCTAACCACTTCGGAGACTGTGGCCCGAAAGCTGGCACGCCCCAGAATGTGGCTCCCGCCCCAGCGCCGCGCACACGCGTTCTACAAATGCGAGCGCTTGATGTATTGAGGACAGGTCGTTTTCAAACTGTGACACTCGCCGTAGCGCCGCACACATTCGTCTAAAGAATACGGGTTCAGGGCGGGTGGTTTTCAACCAGTGGGGCTCTCGCCGTACCGCCGTGCACATTCGTTTCACAAATTGGCCAGAGCTCCGCGCATTGAGGACATGTCGTTTCCAAAATGCGGTTCTCGCTTCATCGCCGCGCACATTCGTTTCAGACATGTGCAAGGGTGTCACGGATTGAAGGCGGGTGGTGTTCAACATGTGGCTCTTGCAGAGCGCCGAGCGCCGTCGTTTTTTGTCAACTTTGCAAGGGCTTCACGGATTGAGGGGGTTCCTTTTCAAACGGCTGCAGGAGTTTAGAACGAATCAGGGCTTGACACGTACGTGGGTTCGCGGTGTTGAAATCCCAGGAACGGTGTTCTGGCACGATTCTGGATCGCCAAGGCGCAACAGTCAGTTTGACCCGTGGCGTTGAAGCCCTGATAGTGGTGTTTTGGCACGCCTCGAGAGATTCACACAGTTGTCCCAAAACAGGGCAATTCCCTCAGATGAACCCTTGTGTGGGTCATATGCATAGGAAGCTTGGCGGGAGGTTGTAGTCCTATCGTTGGTGCGTCTTGGGTTTGCACTGGCCCTCCTCCTCCTCTCCTCCTCCTCCTCGTCCTCCTGCTCCTCTGCCCCTTCCCCTCCCCCCTCCTCCTCTTCCTCCCCCTCCTCCCCCACTTCTCCAGCCCCCCACGGCCCGAGGGACCTGGAACGCGGGGGCAACCAACTGCCCCCGAAACGCTGCCGCCGCGTTTCCGACACTCCCCCAAAGTGTTCCAACTCGGGCGGCCGCGCCCGCGATGATGCATAGGCTCAGAGACTGCAGCTACAATGTGCTTTCTTTGAGACAAGAGGGACGGTGGTATGATATCGCGCAGGAGCTACGATCATGCACAGTGGTCGGCTTGCAGGGTACACAGTGTCCAGGGGCAAAAAATCGTGTGTGTCAACAAGATCGAATAGGCAGATTTCACCGCTTCAGATGGCCACGAGCTGGAGGTGTATCAGGCAAACCGACGGGGTTAGGATTGCTGCTGAACGATCGTCTGGTGCAGAGTAGCATGACCAGACAGATATACACACCAGAGGGATGGGAAGGTAGACTTGGAACTCTTAGGTGTAAGGGTCAGCGAATGGATTTCACTCTCATAGTTGGGTATGCGCATACAGAACCACACGGTTTTCAGAAATATAGAAAGGCACAGGAGAAGAGATGCAACCACTTCTGGCTCGGACTGACACAGCTGATAGACATGTTGCCGTCGCGCACAGTGCCAGTGCTCATGATGGACGCGAACGCCAGGATCGGATCCGTCGAGTCGGACACGCATGTTGGCACGAAGGAGAGCGATGAGGAGAACTAAAATGGGAAAAACTTTCGGGAGTTGCTGGGATATCACCACTTACGCGCACTGAATTCTTATTACGAGACGGGCCCTACGTTCTATCACGGCTCAGGTGAGTACACTTCCAGAATAGACTATGTGCGTGCCCCACCAGCGGTCTTGTCGAACGTGGAGACGTGCGAGGTGTGGGGGCGGACGGGGGATAGACTGCAGATCATAAACACCAGGACGAGGCGTGATCATTTTCCGCTCGTGGTGCGTTTCAGAGTAGGCCCGTGCTTCGATTTAACGCCGCAAGCTGCGCACGCATGGGATCATGATAAGCTGTCTAGATGCATCAGATTCGGTCAGGAATCCTGGGAATTCTTATCGGCGGTGGACGCGTCCCTGGAAGCTACCGCGCTTGATGTTCAGGACTTGTGTCTCCAGGGACCGGACGCGATGTATAATGAAGTGCATACCAGAGTACTGGAGAAGGCACGTGCTGTTTTTTTTTCTAAGCAACCCAAGCGAGAAGCAAGACCTGCGGACACGCGGCGAGCGCTGGAGGCGCGGCTGGAGAGCAGGAAAGCTTTAAGGGAGCTGAAAGAAGTGCCGCTTACTCCCCTCCCTCCTTCCCCTCCTCTGGGTGAGTGTCCTCGGGAGGGGTTTCCTGACTGGGTCCGCTGGGGGGGGGGGGGGGTGCGCGAATTTCTGCCCGGGCAGTTTTTTGGGCGCGCGCGCGCTCTCGAGAGCGTGCAACGAAGTTTATGAGCCGCGCGCGTGCCTCGCGAGTGTAGTTCACAGCTGTCAGCAGCGAGATAAGAACGTGCGATCGCATCTGAGACGAGACCGCTCTAAGAGAATGGGGATGCATGCGAGCGAATTAAGTAGGGCTAAGCGACAGGGAGACACAGCGCTGTGCTGGAAGCTGTCTCGTTTGCTTGCCAGTAATAGTTTGGGCCCCAAACATAGGAATTTTTGTGCTCCCCAGACGCGTCTTGAGAAAGAGACGCGGAAGAAATTCCTGGAGTCACCTGGTAGAGAGGGCGTTGTTTTTTTGCCAGGTCTCCGTGTCAAGATGAGGAGCAGCAACGCAGGCAGAACAGAGAGCCCAAGGTGGACCTCACCATTAGTACCATTCAGCACGGCACGGACGGTTATATAGAAGTATGTAGGAAGATGCGCAACACTAGGCTGAGGCAGTCGCCGCCCGACTGGAGCTTCCCAGCAGGAGTGTGGCGGCTGCTGATGTGGCCGAATGAATTTCGCTATAAGCAGTCGGATGCCTCGGTAGAGACGCACGAGGAGGATGACTGGTATTTCCCGGATATAGATTACATGTTTAACTTGGATGCGCGTAACAATTAGGCACCACGGTGAAACCCCGTTACAGTGGCACCAGAACAAAACTTTTCATTCAGCAAATTAAACGGAAAGAGCGAACGCAAGGGCCAGAGGCTTGTGAATTCGCTCGACTCATTCGGTAAATCATACTATGGAGTACTGTGGAGCAGGTACCCCGAGCTGACACGTTCTGCCGATAGGGTATACTCTTTCGGGCACTTGAAGGGTAGGCGCCGAAAGGAGGCGATCCTTGCGCAATGTGTGTGCGGCTCGTCTGCACGGTAGTAAAATTGGCAGGCTTACCGCTCTATATCATGCCACGAACGCGTTTCACAGCGTTGAGCATGAGTATTTGCACGCGTACGTAGATGGGCATTGTGACGTGTTTGGTGCCGAGCTGTTCAAACAGAGACTACGATTCGCGCAGGTGTCGATCGAATGTACGGATGGGACGCTAGTCATGGGTATCGGGCAGGGCACGCTACCTGGGGACACGATCGCGTGCATATGGCTCGTGGGGGCCTATAGTAAGCCGTTGGACGTGTTCAGGGATTCGGATGCGTCCAGCCTGTATGTGCAGATGAAGTGTATTAGGCATTACTTAACCGATAGTCCTGACCGGTAGTCCTGACGGGAGTTCATGGACATCTCCCTGTCTAGTTTTTTCTGATGGTATTGCAAGAACTTCAGCAGTGACAGACGCTACGCATTGCAGGCTGCGAACGTTGTCACAGTGCAGATCGTTGGAAGGTGAGCTGAAAGAGATAGGTGTTGCGTTGAATGATGAGAAGCAGGAATCACTGGTTCAATTGACGGGGAAGGGGGTTCAGGAGGGCATGAGGAGGCTGCATAGAGACCAGAATTGGATGTTGGGAAAGGTGAAGAGGGACGCTAAGTATTTAGGAGGTCGGCTACACTTTCAAGGTAGCTCGAAGCCCGAGGTTGAGCTACGTGTGCGGCGTGCCAGGCAAGCCTTCGCAGTACTAGGCAGTTTTTGGTCAAAACACAGGAATGTTAAGTGGAGGACGGCGGTTGTCAAAAGCATGGTGGAGGGATCGCTTCTTGCGGAGCTCATCGCTTGCCCTCTGAGCGAGACTGATTTGCAGCGCTTGGAGGGGGTCCACGCACATCTTGCTAGGCGCGCTCTGCAAGGCAAAGGCTGTTTGAAGATTGCTGCCATCAGTGAATGCCCAAAAAATATATCGAGCTTTACCCAACACGGAGATAAGGAAGGAGATGCAGATAAGGGCACCCTGCTGCACCTTGAGAGCTTGGAGGATTCGCTGGTGGCACGAGCTCGTACGATCGCCTGAGAAGCACGTGTTAGTCTTGGCAGAGATTTTTGGATATGCTGCCTGGGGCCAGCTCAAGCTATGCGATGTGCATGGGAATGCGCGTGCTGCGCCAGGCACTAGTGCTGTACACCAATGGTGGGGCCAGTTTCTATTGGATGTTGCTGCGTGTATCGCGGACCTGGGAATGCCCGAAGTGCGACCAGCACTACTCCGAAGGCCAGTGGAGCTTTTTTGCAATTCAGAGATCAGGGAGGCGTTCCTGGGTGCGAAGGTGTCGCAGGTCAAGAGGGCTGAGGGGGGACAGAGGACGTTCGAGGAGATCTACACGGAGGGGGTGGAAGCGAAAGAGGTGGACGAGGAGGTTGGAAGGGGGGCAGTTGGGAGGAGATGAGGCGCAGGTTTTACCGCCCCCTGGTCTTGAACTTGTTCCCGAGGTTCCTGCCCCCACTCCATGCGTGTGCGATATTGAGGGCCGTGGGATGGGATTAAATTCTCGCAGGCAGCTCCTGCTGCATCAGGCCAACTCAAAAGCGGACGACCATGGAAAAAAAAACCTCGCCAAGATATTGACGGTGTCTAACAAATGTATTAAATGCGACAATTTCTATACCACTCGGAGATATGCCCCAGAACATCGAGCAGTCAATATCGCTAGAGGTGTGTGTCCGAAACCCAGGGGATCGGTTATCATTCATAGTCATACGGTGGACCCTCCCTATAGGTGTGAATTCTGTGACATGGAGTTTGCCTCGTACGTGTCGGCTAGGACCCATCTGGTCAGCAGCGTTCCTGGGTAAACGGTGATGCGTGATAATTAGGCGCACTAACATGCGGGGGTTGTTGCTATCGTGGCTCAGCGGTGACGAGGCGCATCGAAGCTTTTTTTCTTCTAGCAGTGCGCCGACGGCATGTGGGCGGATCAGTTCGCATCATGCGGCCCAGGAGATGCGTCGGCAGCACCGCAAGGGCGGGCAGTTAAGCATGCGAAGGCCGAGGCTACGGAGGACAAAACGAAGATTAACCTCTCTCTGCGCCTGGGGGTGATTGCACATCAAAAGCTTCGTCTTCTGGAGGCGGCGTGCGCATCGCAGCGTGAGGTCAGTGCGGAAGGAGCTCTATGGCAGGCGATGCAGAAGGCGCACTATGAGGAGTACCTCCCTCGCGTGCGAGGCAAGAGCGGACGCGGTCTGGGGCCGCCCGACACGTTCAACCTGACGGCAGCGTGCATTGCGATGGCGGACACTGCGGCCCCAGAGATCAAAGAGGTGCTGGCGGACTATCCAACTAAGTACAAGCCTGGCAGTCGTGAGGCTCAACATGTCGTCGGTCTCTTTCGGGCGGAAAAGATGTTCGACAGCAAGAAGAAGAGGCTCATGATCGCGATGAAAGATGAGAAAATGGAGCGTGTTCTATTGTGTGCTGTGGAAGCGGCGGGAAAGAAGGCGGCGTGGTCGGGCCCTCGCCCTGCTGGTCATCTTGAGGTGGAGGGTCAGAAGATCATCGAGGCAATGTCGGCGTAGTACTGGGTGCGGAGTCTCCAGGGTGCCCGATGGAAATGGAGTGAGCTGCAGGAGCGCGAGGGACATGAGTGAGGCCCGCAGTGTGAGCTTCTCTTCTTGCGTGCCTGTACTTTTGCGCTCGTGCATCGCGCGCCGCTGCAGCAGGTGGATCGTGAGTTTACGCCTGCCCGTGGAAGGGAAAGGTCGGAGATTTGTTGTTGGCATTTAGCTGACCACTGAATGGCTGGCCGCCGCATGATTTTTTAGTGCGACCTCGCCCCAATTTCAAGGAAGCCGCTGCTCCTCTTAGTTTGGTGCAAATACGGGGGTCCCTCCTGCGGTCGTCTCGTCCCTTCCCCCTCCTCTCGCCCCTCCCGCTCCTCCTGGGCCGCGGGCCTCTCCTCCCCCCCTCGGGGGCCGCCCCTGGCTGGGGGCTGCGTGAAACGCCCTCCCCTGGGCGTCCGCGCGCGGGCGCCTAGGGGGGCGCCTTCGCCCCCCTCGGCCAGGTATGGCGCCTGCTCGCCCTTGGCCCCCCGCGTCGTTGCTGCTTGCTGGTGGATCCCACGTGCACCTGCCGGAAAGGGCCGCACACGGGCTACGCCCGAAGCTCGGGCCATGCCGCTCGTGCCCCACGTGTCGCGCGGTGCCGAGCTTACAGTAATGAAGGGGGAAACCCCACCGCACTCCGTAGTCCGAACTGACTTTGGGCTCGCATGGAGCTCCGCCGCCGCCCCCCCACTCCCCCCCTCCCCCTCCTCCCCCCCCCCCTCTCCCCCACCCCCCTTCCCCCCCCCCCCCTCCCCCTCCCCCATCCCCTCCCCCTTCTGCCCCCCCCCCCCCCTCCTGCCCATCCGCGCCCCCCCTCCTCCCCCTTTTCCCCGCCTCCTCCACCGCGCCCCCTCCCCCCCCTTCCCTGCCCCTCCTCCCCTCTCCTCCTCCCCCTCCCCATGCCCCCTCCTCCCTTTCCCCCCCCCCCCCCCCCCCCCCCCACCCCACCCTCCTCCTCATCCTCATCCTCCTCCTCCCCCTCCACCTCCTCCTCCTCATCCTGTTATTGCTCCTGCTCCTGCTCCTGCTCCTGCCCCTGCTCCTCCGCCCCTCCCCCCTCCCCTCATCCCCTCCCCCTCCTCCCCCTCCCACCCGCCTCCCCCGCCCCGACCCCATCCCCCTCCCCCTCCCATCCGCCTACGCCTCGGTCACGCGCACATCGCTACGCGGTCAGGCATTCAAGAGAGATTCCCCCTCGCCCCCTGGAGCCCCCAGATGGCACGGCGCACAAGCACAATCAGCCTGAAATGTCACGCTGATTCTGCGACAGCTCGTGCTACGCACCTGCTCCCCCTAGGTTCGAATCGGCGGGGTGGGCAGTGGGCGATTGCGACGGATGGGCGGGGGAAGGTTGCTCATGCGACTTGGGGGCGCAAGCCTCTCAACGAAGCTCCCGCTCAGGCCGCCCGTGACGGCAATGATTTTGCAATGACCCCTCTTGTGCGTCATGCCACGGTTTTCCCGGGCTCACTTGTATGGGGATTCGCCTGGCACTCTTAGATCTGTCGCGGACCGGCTGCTGCTGCAAATCCCGATAGCGTTCGTGTTCACATGCGGCGTCATGTATATGATAAGCTCTGCCTGCCCACAGCACCCTTCAGGATGTTGAGAGTTATAAGCGAAATCGTCTTGAGTACCTCGGTACCCAGGCTGCCGATAAAGATGCAAAGCGGGAGCCAGCCTTTGTAGGATTCGTGAGGCCGATCGATACGTATGTCGTCGAGGATTGTGGTGAGCTGGCTCGATGATTGTGCAAGTTCTCGGCAACCAGGGGGCTCTGATTGGGGACAGCGAGCAGTTCGATCACGTCGGCATCGGTTGACTCAGGCACATTTCCGTCGACCCCCTCCTTCCTCCTCCTCCCCCTGTGAATGGCGGGACTGGGCGGCAGCTTGGGGGCGGGGAGGGTGATGCCAAGTTGAAGGCGAGGGCAGATTGGCCCAAACCTCCACATTTGACCTGCTCGAAGGCATGCCATCATTGAGGCTGTTGTTACTGATGCCACGGGGAGGGCCCATGGCTCCCACGCCTTTTGCACCACATGCGGGCCCGTCTGTGCCGCAGGAGGGCACGCTGGCACAATGCCTCTCGCGTCGGACTGCGTTGGCCACCGTTCGTCTGGGCGCGAGAGGCACTCGGTTTGGGTCAGGGCTGAGCCTGAACGGCGTCTCTCATGTTCGTTTTGTCGCCGTTGCCCCTCGTTTTTTTTGTATTCCGTCCGCCCTTGCCGCAAAACGAAGTCGAAACGAAAACGGCCCACGAAATCGCCAAAACACCATTTGACTACCTACCAGACCATCCCAACCCAACCCGAAGACCCGAATTTCGGGCTGGGGGGGGGTAAGGGTTCCACATGTTTTTCCTATTTTTCCCGACCCC